>CACSLJ010000062.1:0-102118 GCA_902706625.1 Albugo laibachii
TCTTGCTTCACCCCACCATCCATCGCCAAATTTCATCGTGCTGTCTGCATGATTGATACTGGCTCGATAGAAATTCGTATTGCTCCAGGTCGCTTGGAATCTCTTTTCGTCGATAAATCCTCGACAGCTTTCAAATTCGACCACTCCATCATTGAATCGATCTTTTATATCCGTGACATCTGAAATGATCCAATACCGTATCGACATGAGGGCAGACAGACCAAAAGGACTCACTCCACAAAGAACCGACGTTACTGAGGAGGAGTACACCTCACGCACTCGATCGTATAAAGTATTCAATTCTGGAGTAGCAAGCCACGAATTCTGGGAGACAAGCGCCTTTGCCCCATCCGCCAGTGGACAGAATCCCACATGTCGCAACACTTTAGCCACCACACTGTTGAATCTGGAGCTTTTTGTGGCATTTCGACTGCACATATCGAAAGAGGTTACGGACACTGGGCTTCCAGCAAGCGGTGCACCGAGTGCAATCCATCTGGAGGAAGTTCCGAGCTTACACAGGCCTTTGAGCAGCGCATTCGCAACGACCATATTCCCAGCGGAATGAGCGACTACCGTAACATCCTCAATAGAGAGTGGACTGGACGAGAGGATTTCGGCCGTGTTGCAAAACATTTGAGCCATTGTAACGTCATACCACACTCTTCGAGTTATGTCCATACGGAGAAATTTGGAGCGCCAGCAGCACTTTGCGCGGATGTGGATATCTCCCCAGTACTCTTTAAACTCATCTTGAGGTTCCAGGTCGTCGTACTCACCGAGTCCGTGTAAGAAGACGCAAGATTTGAGGCCCAATTTGCATGAGGATGTTGGCTGACTGAGGGGAGTGATGGGAGAGGGTGCGATGTCACTTGAAGGTAGACATTCGGTTATGGGGCGATTTTGTGGGCGAGAGAGAATGGAGTGGTCGAATAGGATAGTACCGTGTTCTCGAAGTAGTTGTATTGATGCTTCAATATCATGATTTTCGATCTTGTTTAGCGTTGAACGCTTGGTGCTATGACTCATACACAGCCAGTAGGGTTCGCCTGCGAATTGAACTTCAATTACATTTTTATTGGGACACAGTCTCAGGCCATAAAGTTGCTTTGTTTTCTTCGCAGTGAGTAATGCGTTGGTAAATGCTGAGAGAGGGGGAATGAATTGTGGGGCGATACATTCGTTTGTGATGATTTGCTGTAGCGTGGAATTGTAGACGGTGAGATACGCGCGATGTGACACGAGTGTGTAGTTGAATTGGAGATTGCCTTGAGAGTACGACAAGCGACCTTCTATATCAAATGCACTGGCGTCATTCTCGACGATAGTGGGAAAAAGGATGAATGTTAGGGGTGAGCTCAATCGGTTGCGGATAGGTGCGCTTTGAGGGATGAGTGTGACTTGAACACCAATATGATTGACGACGTCTTGGAGGGTACGATTTGTATGTGATAGGAAGGTGGAAGTAATGCAAGGTTGCCGGAGAACCGTAACCGCAACCAAGCAGTAAGTTCGAATGGTTCTGACGAACATATACCCAGTCATCCTGTGTGTTTGTATACTAAGGATGAAAATTTGAGAATGCACAAGTATCGATCGTGAAGTTTTTATGATATTTCACTTTAGCTTGATTTAGTGTAACGTTTGATCGCGGAATGCAAGCAGGAGTTAAGTGTGCAATTGTTGCGTACAATTGATTACAATCAAAGGCTAATAGTACCACGCTTTGCGATCTTCTGCGTTCTATGGATTGGCAAAATGCCGATGACAGAGATTAGACGTTCGCTCGTAAGCCGGACGATGGCAGCCTTCATGATTACATCGCTTGCCACCTCCGTGCGCCCAACAAAATCCATTAGATACTGCTACTTTCTGACACCAAGTTTCGTGACATCTTGTCCCACCACCATGTCCCCAACAAAGTCCCCGTGACTTTGCTCGCTTCGTACATTCAGGCACTTGGCACTCGACTGATCCCCCTACGTACCAAAACCTTTAGTTGTTATCTCGTGTGCTATACACAACCTACCATGCTTCCAGCATAAACCTAGCCGTTTCGCACTCGTGTTACAACCTTGTATGGAGCATTTCTTCCCACCCTCAAAAGGTTACACCATCAGTCACACACTACAAACACGTAATCCAACGTACCCCATGCCGACAACAACGACCTTGATTCGCAATATAATTGGCACACCCATCCACTTTGCATACTCGACGCGGTTGTCGTACTTTGTCGACTTTCATGCGTGTAGGGCGCACTTTGGCAGCAACACCTGTATTCTTGTTCAGAATGAATGTCAGTCTGTACTTGTACGCGTGGCTCTGCATGTAAGGGGCACAAAACGCGAGATCTTTTTCGAAAAGCAGCGTATCGGACGTCATGAATCAGCACGGACAATGAACTGGGAAACTCGCTGCATTGTTGTGGAATGCAACTAACGACTGGCTTCATGCGACAGGATACTTTCCATTGGATTTCAATCAGAATGACAGTTATATCCACAACCATAATCATGCTATTCAATGAAGAGATGGCTAATGCTTTCTCATCTTGACCTTGACGGTGTGGTCAATCTGTATGCGTTTTTGTATCATTCGAATGCGAATCGCCTAGATTTATGTAACGCAATTAGCGAGTGCACTGTAGGTAGCAGATACTGACTTTTGTGTGAAACGATAAGTAATCATGCTGGGTACACACCGCGTTATACTTCAAGTCTCCTGCTCTTTCTATCAACAGCGAAATAACGCTCGCAGCCAAACGTGCGACATGACGTCGAAATACTCGATTTCACATAGCTACTACTTGCAATGACAGCCGCATTCGCTTCGCGCTTCTGTTAAAACCTTAACGTTACCGCGGTCGAGTGCCAGAACATGAATCAGCTATGAAAGGTTATACGATACAACAGGTCGGTAGCGTGCGTACGTGCTCTTAACCGCACAATATTTTACATTTTGAAACAAAGAACGCCCTCAACCAATAAGAAGAGTATGGGTGCGATGGATGTCTTAAAGAAATGGGATTTCTACAAAAAGATACCCGAGGTAATGACTTTGCTACCTATACTTGCTTCTCGTCACACGTGCTTCTCTTAGGATCTCACTGTAAGCACGCTTCCTGGTGTGAGTCTCTCCATCGTTGGATGTTTTATCATGTTAATTCTTTTTATTCTGGAATTTAACGCGTATCTTTCGGTAAATCACGCATACGATATCGTTATCGATGAAGGTTTGGATGAAAAGTTTGAAATCAACTTTAACATAACAATCCCCGATCTCCCGTGTGAGTTTGCAAGCATCGATGTATCGGATATGACGGGAACTCGAAAACATAATATGACCAAAAACGTCTCTAAATTCAGAATTGACACCAAAGGTCGACTTGTGGGTTTCGCCAGCGACGAAGTCACTCATCCAAAATACTCAAACGATGAGGAGTATGGTGAGTTACCCGAGTCCGATGCAATTGTCACGAAATTGGATGCTACCAACTTTGAGAGCTTTTTGAAGGAACATCATTACGTGGCAGTGGATTTCTTTGCTCCCTGGTGTATCTGGTGTCGTCGTTTGGAACCGATATGGACGCGTGTGGCCAAGACACTACCTTCTCTCCACTATGGCCAGCGAATGCGAGTAGCGTCCGTTGACTGCGAAGAGCATGCGGAATTATGCCAGAAACAATTCGTTCGAGCATTTCCAAGCATTCTTTTTTATAAAGACGGTGAGACAAGTCCGGTGGAAATGTATTACGGAGACCGAACTTTAGAATCTTTTGTCAATAAGTTCAAAAGTTTATTCGATGGTGAAGTTGATATGGCTGAAGTACGTAAAAAACACTATTTGGAGCAAGATACAAAGGATGCAGCGAAATTGGGACTAGCAGCGCCGACGAATGCAGGACCAGAAGGATGTCAATTGTATGGGCATTTGATTGTGAAACGAGTACCTGGAAACTTTCACATCCATCTGAGTCATCCGTTTTACTCGATGAATTCCTCGTTAGTCAATGCGTCGCACACAGTAAATGAGCTCTGGTTTGGTGAGGTTCTTTCGGCTAGCGCGCTGGCGAAATTGCCGCCAAATACGCGTTTGGATTCTCATCGATTGGCGAGGCAAGAATTCACGGCTTACATGCAGAATTACACTTATGTTCACTATATAAAAGTGGTTACGAATACGTATGTGCAACGGAATGGAGAGGTTATCAGCGCGTACAGGTACACTGCGCATAGTAACGAATATTTGGAAACGGAAGATCTACCTTCGGTTATGTTTCGATACGATTTATCGCCAATGTCTGTTCGAATTACCGAGCGCTCGATGCCGTTTTACCATTTTGTGACCTCTGCGTGCGCAATCATTGGTGGAGTTTTTACCGTCATTGGGATTATTGACCAATTGGTGCATCAAACAGTACGAGCAATGAATAAAAAGGTTTTGTGACTTCTAGGAAAGGATGCATGCAATTCGCACCAATAAACGTTCTCTTTCACTTGGTGTTTGTATCGGTATTTACGACCTTGTATTCGGGCTGATCTTCCTATCCTGACATTGTGTATCACACTGCTGTATCGCGATTCGGTCCATGGCAGAGTATGAATACTTGAAACAGCGCATCTCTTTAGACGTCGATCTGCTTGGAAGGCGCATCGATGGCGTCGCTGAAATCATCCTTGCGCCCAAATGCACAGATATAAAGACATTACGACTTCATGCTCGCCAACTGCACGTGTCCAAAGTCTCTATAGACGACATCGAAACCACTTTTACGCAATACGATTTTCTGAATGAAATTGTGGACGAGAACTACCGCGACGCCGATGCCTTCGATCTGTTTTATCGTGGCTCCATCGTCGCATCCAAAGAAGGGGAACTCGCCATTGACATCCCCAAACAAATCTCTCTCGATCCCAGCTCCAATTCTGAGCCGAATCAGACGATATCAGAATCAGAATCAGGATGGTGTACCGATCCTCCTTTGTTAAGTACGAGCGGCCATGTCGCTATAAGAATTCGTATCGAGTATTTCATCACGAATCCGCGGGCTGGCGTGCGTTTTATCGTTCCCGATTCGCAGAATGCGCTGCCAACATCCATATCCCCTCACATGTACACCTTCAGCGGTCCATTTGGCGGGCTTTGTGACGGTGCGAGGACGTGGATGCCATGCCGAGACACTCTTCGAGACACATGCACCTTCCGCCTGGACTTTCATGTGCCGACATGGTGCTTGGTCATTTGCAGTGGGTCGCTGGTGGAACAATTGGTGGATCCAACCACATTGAAACGAATTTTCCGATACGCTTTGAACAAAAAAACGAGCTGTTCCTCGATCGGCTTTGCGGTTGGGCCATTTCGCGTGTTTTCGCCATTGGAATCGATGCCCCAAATGACGCATTTCGCGTTACCACAAGCATTTCCAGACGTGAGTTACTGCTGTTCCAAACTCTCACATACCATGGAGTACCTCCAGCGATACTTGAATGCGTCGTATCCATTCAAAAGCTACCATCAGATCTTTGTATACGATCCTCCAGAACAGCTTCAATACTTTGCTGGCGCTTCTATCATTGATCAGCAGATTCTGCATTCCGCCAGGATCATTGATAGAGAGCTTCCTTCACATTTGGTGCAAGCGAAAGGTCTCATTGGAAGCTGGATCTCCGGCTCTGTTGGTCTTCAAACGACCAAAGCGGCGTGGGTGCTTGTTGGTGTTGTCGGATACATTCTCAACACGTACGTTCGCGCTGTGTACGGTGAGGAAGAGCATGGATATCGCATCCAGTTGGCGATGGATGCGCTGACGACAATGGAACTGACACGGGATGGAGCATCTTTATCGCTGTTATCTTCAGAGGTCGATGTGTATGCGGAATATGTGCCTTCCGCATTGCCATTTCTAGAGGTAAAAGCTCCGTTGGTACTTCACATGATCGAGCAACGCGTTGGTCCTCAGCATCTCAACATTTCTCTTCAGCGCGTTGTGGCCAGCACCGAAGATTTCCAGAGCATTTCGACATTGATTCCATCCAAAGACGCGACTGAGACGACCGAGGACTCCAATGCTCGGAGTGATGAGAAGCGGAGTGGAGATGCAGAAGCCAATGCGCTGGAAGATGAGAAGAAACGACAAGTGTGGGCGCATGCGAATGAACCGCTGACGACTTCTTCTTTTCTGAAAACTGTGAAAGCGATCGCGGGAGCTTCCGGTCAAGATCTTACGAAATCGTTTCTGAGCATGTGGATCGTGGATTCCGGGATGCCATTCTTCACGGTTGGGTACTGGTACAATCGAAAGCAGACGCAGGCTGAAGTTGTGGTGCAGCAGGAAGTACCTCCTGGCGGGAAATTGTACACTGGCGCCATTACTGTGACCATTGTCGAAGACACCAGCGAGTATACGTATCAGAAGCGCATTGAGAGTCGAAGACATAAATGGGATTTTCCATGCCATTCCAAAGTGCGTAAGAAACGAAGAAGACGACAAGGTTTATCGGATTTGGATGATTCGGTGTCTGTGAATGGACCTGGAATGGGATTGAATGACACGCCAGTGTTCTGGGTCAAGATCGATACGGGTCAAAATTGGCTTCGACATATCGTATTGCATCAGCCCGATTTTAATTGGATGGAGCAGCTGCTTTCAGATAAGAAGGTGGGATCCAGAGTACATGCAGCTCGGGCGTTAGCATTGTTCCA
Organism: Albugo laibachii; assembly: GCA_902706625.1. NCBI lineage: Eukaryota > Oomycota > Peronosporomycetes > Albuginales > Albuginaceae > Albugo > Albugo laibachii. The sequence goes on from CACSLJ010000062.1 coordinate 6,706, forward strand.
TCGGCCGCATGAGAAGCCGAATATCATGTCTTGTCGAGTATTGACCGAGTGTATGAGTGGATTGACAACACATTCTCGACGTCTTCGGGCGGAAGCAGCTTTATCTTTAGGCGTCTGGCAATCCATTCACGCTCCGTTGACAGTCGCTAATACGTCTTTGCCCATTTGGAAAGCGATGCACAACCTCTTTCGGATCTTCAAGGAGCATTTCTTTGATCGAAATACAGACATGCCACTACCAAATTACTTTGTTCCTTCGGGTGGTAAAGTGATGCTAGAGTCCCTGGGAGCCCAACAAGCGTCGTTATCCAGCAAGCAGATCCAAATCCAAGACTACGCTGCTGGTGAATATGAGATCAAAAAATCCGTTCCAAGAGCTTTGGCGATGATTCGAGCGCAGAATGAAAAATCGCCACCTGAAATCGAGCAATTCCTTCTCCAATTGCTTTGTGAAAATGACAATTCCAAGAATTACGTTAAAATGGACGATCAATCTCAAGTGGCAGACGATTGTTTCTACATTGGAAGCATCGTGTTGTCTCTGTCTCTGCTGAATACGCCAGCCGAAAATAGACGTACGAGCTCCATGGGGAAGACACCAGAGGACGATCGAGTGGTTCAAGAGATTCTTCGGTATCTTCGTTATGATCAAGTCCAGCCGAGTCACGGGAAAATCATCACCGTCTGCTGTTTGGAAGCTTTGTGCAACTTGATTCTCGCTGGCCGTTGTGATCAAAATGCTGTCGAATTTTTCTCATTCGCTTCTCCAAAACACATTCCATTGGTCCGTCGTGCAGCCATTGAGAGTATTCTTCGTCTCTTCTTTTCCGAGGATCCCGATGGTCCTTCCGAACAGCGAGGATGGCCACGTGAGAATGAGAAACTTTGGCATCCAGAGCTTCGATTAGAGTCGGTGTATGGCGCAACCGCTGCTTTGTTATGGCTCACCAGCTTCTTAAAGATCGAAGAATCCCCTGGTCTTCGGCTATTTGCGGTTCAAGTGTGTCTGAACTGTATGCGTGGCTTCCCTCCTGCTTCCGGAATGTTGGTCTTGGCGACATGGGACCACAGCTACACGCTTAGAATCATGCACACGATCCAAATGAGCGATCCAACGACGTTCATTCTCAAGAGCCCGCAAAGTGATGTGATCCAATCGCTTTTTGTCCCGCCAGTGCTTCAGCATCTTCGAGAAGATCGATTTGCGTCACGATGGATTGCGGAATGTTTGTGGGATTTAATGAATGTGAAAACCGGTTTTGATCAACGACTTCGTGTGGCTTTATTGGTAATTTATAGAAAGATATGGGGTGATGCAACTTCGATTGCGGTGGCGCATACGGTGCAGGAGAAGGCAAAGGATTGGGCAGGAGGGTTTGAGAGTTTGCGTGTGATGATGGAAGAGATCAAAAGTCGATCGAATGGGAGTTTTAACGCGGGAAATTACTCTTCTGGAGGGAAGGGACGGGAGGGAAGTGCTCCATTAGGAGGAACGGGTGCAAGTGCGCAGAAAGATGTAAGTGTGGAGGAGGAGAGTGGCGTGACGCGGTCCTTTATGAGTGCGAAAATGAAAGAGAGAGTGAAAGGAAGCAATTGAAGTTGAAGTTAACATCTCGTAGGCATTGATACACTGCGTTTTATTATATTGCGTGTAGATGGATAATATAAGCATTTACAGGCAAATGAGGTCGCTCTTGTAATTTTTCATATTGTAGCAACCGTAAACATCTTAATAGTGCATGGTATTGAGTAGATGAAAATCCGTAGCGCGATATTTATCTACCGATCGGATGACTCAATTGAGCGATTATAACGTCGCGAATACTGATGAACAAGATCTACCATTACGCGGCAACGCTTTACCTTTGGAGGCTGATCATCGTATTGTCCGAAACGATACAGAAGAGCGGAGAAAACACTCTTTGCCGAGCGCTTCGACTCTCAACACATTGACCAATTCCATAAAAAACAAGCCGTTTGGATCGCAAGATCGGGAATGCATCCCACTACCATCAATCCCTCGTTCAAAAGCCGTAGAAGAAGCGGTGATGCGCAAACTCAGCTTCAGTTCGACGGAAAGCATTCTTTCAGACGATGCAAAAGTCCAGGTACGTGACATTCATTATGCGCTGTAGCCCCTAAATTCGTTATCCAGGTGGTGATCCGAATCCGTCCACTTGGCATTCCTTTAGGCGATGGAAATGATATCGACACTGACTGCTATCGACTTGTTTCCAAGACCTCTCTTATCGTCCAACCGCCAAAAGCAAGTGATTCATGCTTTGAAAGAAATGTCGTATGAATGTAACGAGCATCTCGTAGACTTCTCAAGCGTATCGATCGACTGGCACTGCGAGTGCCTTTGAATTCACTCGTATCTTTTCTCCATCGACTGCACAGCCAGAGTTATTCGAAGAGACAGCCAAACCGATTTTAAAGCTCGCTTTTCGTGGTCAAAATGGTCTCATTTTCGCATATGGAGTCACGAATTCTGGAAAGACGTACACAATCACTGGAACAGATGAGCATCCTGGTCTTCTCCCACGATCATTAGAGTTCATTTTCGATCAGATCAAGCTCAGAAGACGACTATCAACGGATTTAAAATTGGAGTATCATGTCACTGCTTCCTATCTCGAAGTGTACAATGAATGCGTGTACGATTTATTGATTCCTATACCATCAAGGAGGAAGAATCGACGGTCTCTCCGCCTATTTGATCGTGATGGAAAGGTGCATGTGCAAGGATTACTCGAGAAGCGAGTCCATTCCTTCCGTCAAGCAAGCGATTTACTAGCGATGGGAAAGCGGAACAAACAAGTCGCCGAGACGAAATGCAATTCTGATTCCAGTCGAGGTCATTGTGTCTTCACGATCAAAATACATCGAAACGATTCCACAATGGTCAAATCAAAGCTTTGGAGCAAGATCTCTATCGTCGATCTTGCTGGTTCTGAGCGTGGTACGAAGACTGGAGCTACTGGAATTCGTCTGCAGGAAGCTACCAAAATCAATGGCTCGTTGATGAATCTGATGAACTGCTTTGAGACCTTACGATGGAACCAGCAACATCCGAGTCATTTACAGAAAATCGTTCCATTCCGGCAATCGAAATTAACCAAAGTACGGGAGCTTTCGCGTCTGATTCTTCTGATCTGCTGATTCCTCTGATTCTATAGCTGTTCCAAGAAAGCTTTGTTGGTCGTGATTCTGGGCCGCTGGTTATGATTGTCGCTGTGAATCCTTCCATTCAAGAGTTTGATGAGACGCTACGGACACTCAAATACAGCGCTGTGGCTCGAGAACTTGTTCGACCAAAGCAGAATGCGTCGCCTTCCAAGAAGACAAAACTTGCATACAATTTGGATGGACGATTACTCAAACGAAGCCGTGTTGGATCTGCTAGACCGGTGGTCTCGCTGCTGAAAGTGGAGGCTGAGCAGGAAATCAAGCCGGCTAGAGAATCGGCCTTGGATGACGCTTTCGCTGGGGAATCGGGTGTACTAGAAGCTTCGGCTTGTGCAAAGGTGGATGTTGTTCAACCTCAGATAGAGCCTCGTGGTTTCGGACAGCCCAAGGAACGAAAAGATGCTGAAACGCAAACGATGGAGACCTTTGCTTCCGAATCGGAAAATGTAAGCCATTTCGCGGGATTTTGGCCAATGAAATTAAAGCATCTTTGTGTAGCGTGAACTGGAACAGTGTAATCTCACACTAAGAAAACGAATTGCTGAACTTGAAGCTGAAAGTTTGCGACTTGAAGTTGATATACGACAAGAAGTAGCGTCTGAAATGGCGCAACAATTACGACAATTCAAAGAGCAATTCAAGGAGCAATATAAAACGCAGCATGGAGCCGACAAGGAGAATATCGGTGCATGCATAGACATGACCATCGACTCTGACAGTACGGAGAAGGAGAGCTTGAGCGACATTGTGGATCCTGAAAGCGCAAAGGCTCCGTTGAGTGTATGTCGACTCCGAAATCAGCTGCAAGAATGCGAAGAAGAAATGAAGCGGATGCAAAATCGACACAAGGAAGAGCTGATCGAGTCCGCGAAAAAGTTCAAACATCGCAAGAGCTTGCGATTGCGGCGGATGTTACTGTGATGGCTGGAATTGTGTTCATCACACTAATTGGCCGCAGATTGAAATCGTCGACAGTTCGTACTTGTCCAAAGTGCGTTTAATGCGCACCGTACGTAACGACCCTCGTGTAGGCAACAAGTCTGAACAATTTATTATCTGCCAAATACAAATACCTCCACGATTAGATGTTGACATTCATGTTTGGAACCCATCCACTCTCTCAAACAACGTATCTTCTGTACAATATAATACAATAATTCGTCCACTGGTGCACCTGACGACTGACGACTGACGACTGGACAAATTGACTTTCACCATCAAAACCGTATCTTTCACTTCATTTCACATTTCACCTCCACAAAAAAACGCGAAATGGAACTCCCTCCCCAATCGGAAGAAATCATTGAACTCGCCGTTCAAGAACTACGGCAGCAGTACAGCACTGGCGCCACACGCAATGATCTCAATCTCCGCGAAACCCTCCTCCATCAACTGGAAACGCTGCTCATTCAAGGACAACAGCTGCTGGAGGGCGCACTATTAAAAGATCTTCACAAACATTCCACCGAATATTACTTAACTGAAATGACAGGTATCTTATCTGAAATCCAATATCAACGCCGTAATTTCAGAAAATGGGCACAACCCCAATGGCAATTTACAAATCTACTCAATCTCCCTGGAAGCTCTTACGTGCATCCTGAGCCTTTTGGCGTCGTATGCATCATCGGATCATGGAACTTTCCCGTCTACCTTCTGCTGATGCCACTGGTTGGCGCCATAAGCAGCGGGAATTGCACACTCCTTCGACTTCCAGACGATGACACCTGCACCCACACTGTGAAGGCTTTGGTGCATTTATTTGCAAAGTATGTGGACACCAGGTACGTCCGTGTGATTCATGGTGGAATTGAGGAGACAAAGATCGTGTTACAGCAGAAATTCGACTTGATTCTTGGCACTGGAAGTGAGACATTGGGTCGAATTGTATCACGCGCAGCCGCAGAGCATTTGACTCCAGTGATATTGGAGCTTGGAGGAAAGTCGCCATGCGTCGTGGATGAGACTGCAGAGATCGAATTGACAGCGAGAAGAATTGTATGGGGAGCATTCTTGAATGCCGGGCAATTGTGTCTTCGTCCGGATTACGTGTTGGTGGATAAGCGCATTGGTGATCAATTGGTCGATGCGATCATCCAGCAGATCAATCAATTCTTCGGTTTGGATCCTTTGGAGAGCGACAGCTATGGCCGAGTGATCCATAAGCGCTCTTTCGATCGTCTTGCAGCGATTTTAAAGCAAGATGCCAAGTTTGTGATTCATGGAGGAAAGCTCGATGCTGAGAAGCTGTACATTTCTCCAACACTTTTGAATTTCAAAGGCGATCTCCTGGAATTCCAGCGGAGTAGCGCGATGGAAAAGGAGCTCTTTGGTCCCATTCTTCCGATTTTCTATTACGACACATTCGAGCAAGTGTTTACACTGATCCAATCTCGACCGAAATCATTGACAATGGCGTTATTCAGCAGTGATAAAGATCGTCAACGTGCTCTCCTATCCAACACATCGTCTGGAAGCTGTTGTTTCAACGACGTATCCGTGCAAGTGCTCAATCTGAATCTTCCATTAGGAGGTGTCGGGAATTCCGGCTCGGGTAACTATCATGGACGCTACTCATTCGATTCCTTCAGTCATCATCGAGCCGTTCTGTACAAATCAACTTGGCTGGATATTCCTGCTCGATACCCGCCTTACACGGCAAAAAAGAGGCAAATATTGCGTTTTCTGGTGCGTGCCGCTGAAGTAAATGTATGGACGACAATGTCAAAGACATTATTGGGCCTATTTGTGGTGTGTTCGGCCATTTATCTCGGTGCGTAATGATAATGGATCATTTTGTTCTCTCATTTGCCTCAGCTCTTTATGTGTGTATACGCGCTCTTCGTCCGAAAAGCTTTGAGCTTCATCGAAATCAGGAATTTCCATTTGAATGATCTTTGACGATGACAAATGATCGACTCGATGACCTAGAGGAATGACACAAGCGCTTCTGTCCGCCTGAGATCGCTTCTTCATCGCACTGATCAACACCTCGACGACCTGAAGGTACTCCAACACATTGACATCTGTAATTTCGATCGTTTTTGCAAGTCGTAGAGGCGCAAACTGCCCGTCTTCCGAGCTCACATTTCCGGATACAAGCGCGTAGATCGAGTGGATACACGTCTTTTTTCGCGCCAATTCTCCATTCAAATGCTCATACTCCGTATCCAAATCGTGCTGCTTGTCGATTTCCATGCGAATTTGAGCGTTTATCTGGGCAATTGCACGCTCGGGATCATTTCCATCTCTCTTCTCAGCCTTTGAAGCATGGAGAACGCGTTCCATCGCTTCACATTGACGATGTAGACGCATTTGTTCCAGCTGAAATTCTTCAATCCTTTGGAATCGCTTGAAATTCTCGTCTTCTTTCTCGGTCATTTTCCGCAGGAGCAATTCCATTTTATCAAGTCGCGCTTTCCAAATGAATTCCCGCCACATTTCCAACGCATTTGCCATTTTCTCTACATCGGAATTCGGGAAAACCGCTTTCCCAGGAAGCGCTTTATCAGGCGAAATATGCTTCACCTCACTCAATCGATCCAATTCTTGCTCGAATCGAGTCTCCTCAGCATCCACACGCATTTGCAATGATCGCATCTGCTCCTCCAATCGATCTTTAGTTTGCATAGCCCTCGAAAGCTCCAATTTCCGTCCTTCAAGTTGATGGAAATTCTCCATGCGATCACGCTCACTTTTGGAATATATCTCATCCAAGACAATTCGTTCCCGTCGGAATCGGTCCAATTGCCCACAAAGTCGCACATTCAAAGCACTCCCTTCATTCCGTTTGACCAATGCAACTTCCAATCGATTTTCCAGCGAAACACGCGGCAAGTGCGGTTGAAATTTTTTCTTCTTCAATTCTGATCGCTTTTTTTGTATCTCACAGTCCAAAAAATTGATTTTCGTACCACTCTGGATGAGTTTTTCGGTGTAATTGTGAGCACTTTGATGAATACGATCGACTTGAGCGCTCATTTGCGCTTGTTCCCTTCCATCTCGAAAGCGCTTATCCATCAGTTCCTTCAATTTTCGACTCTGAATCCGCATTTCCGCTCCATTTTGCATCGCAAAATATTTCTAAAAATAATTGTTGCGGATAAATTGCTCCGAAGTCTGACGATCTCGTGAGACAAATTGGCGAAATTGATGGCTTCCATACAGTTTACAGAGCGCATGGAGTCTCACAGCGCTCAGATGAAGCGGTCGACCACGTCGGAGGTACACATCATCTTCGTCAAAGGCGTCCACATATACAGAGGCAAAGTAACAGCTTCGCGCTCCATCCATTAAGAGTGTCCATGTGGATCGAAGGAGGAGGAAGCAGCCGATTCCATCGCCACAAACGCTTGAATGACGTGTGCATGCGCCTCGATGATTCTTCCGACAGCAATCGGTGCCTCCACAGACAACCTCACCGCATATAAGACACATTGCGGGATTCTCCATACGTTCCTGCGTGCTCGGGCAAAGTGTCGGCATGATGCGAGCGTAGAGTGTGACAAAGCTGGAAGGTAGAGGTGTCAATGAGATGGTTGCATACGTCATAGGTGGCTTCATTCGGATCGGAAGGGAGACGTTATCCACGCCGCGAGATGCATGAGTCTGTAGGAATTCCATGAGGTCTTCGTCGTGGAGCACTTGAGCGACGCTGGGGATGCCCAATTGCGTTGTCAATTTCTTCCAGTTGGAGCTCAGGCGCATACAAGCGTTTGCGTCTTTCGAGATGGCGCGGAAGAGCATTGTCATTTGGCGGAGATGACGCGACATATTGCATACAAAAAGCTTCCATCGGAATCGGCCAAAGCGCGTGAATGGAAGCCCAGCCGCGTGACAAAGTCGTTCCATAAAGCGATCTAAAGCTTCTTCTTCGGATTCTTCGCAAGGAATGTCCATTTGCTTTTCGAATTGCGCGATTTGGAGAGCGGTTTGCGCCATACAAAGCACTGTAAATGATTTGATTGTGAGGAGAACTTCCGCTTCGTGAAAGAGCATGCTCCCGCAGATGGCCACAGTGAGGTAAAAGAGGTCATGATGGAAAAGTGGCTTTGCATTGGGCTGTAAGACTTTGAGAAGCACTTCAAAGTGGCTAATTGCTGATTTCTCATCGTGGAAGAGCACATGCGCGGAGGAGAGAGCGCTAAAGAGATGACGCATGTTATCGTCTCGCGGTGTGGGATCCAAATGCTGCTCACAATCGTGCGGAAGAGCGATTCCGAGCGCTGTTTCAGACACATTTTCACATATATGTAATTGAGACAAATGCTTTTCCATCGCGTTCATTGAGATCGCCATAGAGATTCCATGGAGCTGAAGGAGAGTCCACGTTGATGCTACGGCATTCCACATGAGATGACAGGCTTTCTCGGGTTCTAAATTGGCGTCAAAGGCTTTGGCAAACATCTCCATAGCTTCTTTCCGGACGCTTTTCCGCCTCGAGAGCTCGTTTAACCGATGTAAAAGACCGCCATTAAGCCAAGAAAACACGCTGAAGGCTTCCTGGCTCGGGTCGCTTTCCATCGGCTGGATGAATGGAATGAGGATGGAGCTCAATGATTGACACATTGGGCACAGAAACTCGCTGGCGAATGGGTCGAATGCGACGTTGGCGGAGGTCGATAGACGCGATGGAGGACGCATAGATGTCATGTACTCTTCCCAGCAGTTCAGATGCACCGCATGACCGCAGAGAGAGATGAATATACGCGAGGAAGGCTCAGAATCCGATATATGGGCTGCAATTTTGCTGGATTGCTTGAAGCCAATGTACATGATGGAAGCGTTGGGTTTGTGTTGGGCACAAATGATACATTCCGGGACATTTTCATCGTCAGAATGGTCCATGGATTCCATTGTGAGATCGCTGGATGTCGCAAAGGCTAATTGACGAGCGCGCATGGCGTCCATAGCGTTCTGTTGATGCATTTTTTGCATTTGTTTCTTGGAAATCGCGCAAGGAATCGCATGTGCGTGCTGTAAAAGGTATGCACGAGACGCTTCATCGAGGTCGTGGAGCTTCATGAGGATCCAATTGATGATGGAAATGGTCGCTTTCACGTGAGAATCGCCACTGAGAAGCTGGGAATATCGATGGAGAAGCGCCAGAAGACTCCCTTCATGCACGGGATCGCATGTATTCTCATCAGTCACACGCTGGCGCTTGACGCCTTTCGAGTTGATCAGCAGCAATTCTTTCGGTCCAGCCCGAAAACTCTCCAGCGTCTGGAAATCCTTCGTTCTACAAATTGTCAGAATCGCGATATTCAGAAGATGAAGAGCGTGTGTGATGACAACTCCACTACATAATCGACTGGTGGATGCGTCTGCGTCTCCGGAAGCCTTGTGAACCGCGATTTCCAGTAAGGAACGTACAATTCCCAGCAAGCTTTTGTTCAATGTGATGTCATGGAGCGTAAATGGCGGGTAAAGATTCGATACAAGCGGAATGGGATCGTCTTCCTTGCTATATCGACGGAAGAGCGCTTCATGACGATTCTGCTGGGCTTTCTCATGGTCGGGTCGTGAGATATGGAAGAAGACTGGATCGTATTCGGTCTTCCAAGCTTCCATTTTCAAAGTGTAACGAGAAGGATCCGAAATCGATCGACCGGGAAGGCGGTCCGCAACTTGAGTCAATATCGCATCCACACTTTCAGGCGCGTGCGGTAGAGAGGTCTTCTCCAATAGCTGAGAGCGCGTTCGAGGCTCAACGGCCAATTTGTGGACAATTTCGCGTCGAAGATCATCCGGAGACGCAGGCGTTTGTGTTACGATCCATAAAAGCGTTAAAAGCGCGTTCTCCAGGAGCGTAATGATCTTCTCGGCATCGAGACGAGCACATGGTGTGTCCTGGAAGTATTCTCTCGCGGTTGAGAGATTCTCGAGCACATTTGTGAGTCCAAAACGATGGAAAAACATGCTCAAAAACACGTTCTTCTTCAAGGTATCTGCTGCCAATTGCATGAGGAAGACATCCATGTCGCGGAAGGAAGAGCACCAAGGCAAACTCGTGTAGTGTGTCGCCTGTTGGATCATAATTTGGCCATTACGGACCCATAGACCGCTCTGAATATGAGCTGCGAAGACAAGTGTTCGAAGAGGAAATTCAAATAGCGCCGAAATGACCTCCGAGTCGATCTTCCGCCCGCCATTCGACTCGATAAGCGCCCACCAATGTGTCATTTCCTGCTCGCCTGAACGGATGAGCTGACGAAGAAACAGCCCAAACATTGTGTGCAGCGGATAATGGAAGGAGACCGGCATGTCACTTCCCGACATGTCGTATTGCACCATGGATTTCGCTTCGGTTGTAAAAATGGACTTTGACTCTTGCTTCCAATGCTTTCGAATGAAACTCATGATGCTCCTTGACGCCTGAAGCTGTTTCCAAATGCATTCAAAGACTCTGGGAATATCGTCGGGATGGAGAGCTTGGCTGAGCGTCACACAGACCCGAGTCAGTTGGGTGCGGAAGCTAAAGGCCGCATGCCAATCGTGCGATTCGAACGTCACATGCGCCTGTGTCTCATCGATCCATTTCTGTGCATTCAAATGCTGCGTCTGTCGAAGTAATGAAAGCCAAAGCTCGAGAATATCATCTCTCAAAAGCATTTCGCGAGCCATTTCAGGGATGTTGAGGACGTAGCCCAAGTGATCGAGCAAGTAGGTGTATCGGCTGTATTTGAGCACAAAGTGTCCGCAATCGAGGACCTTCGGTGTTGGAGTTCCCGTATCTTCCAGGTGGTCGCATGTGAAGATGGTTGAGGAGGCTTCCGAGACGCAGACTTGAGCGATTTCGAGCGCGGAATGAAGCAAAGTGATCAGGAGTTTGAGGATATCGATATCGTTTGGATTGTGGATAGCGGTGACGATGGAAGGCGTTGTGAAGAGCTGAACTCCGTACTGGAAAATCGACTCTCTCTGTGTGCCGATTCCGCTAATGTATCGGATCATCAGAGGCTCATAAACGGTCATGAATGTCCAGGAGAATGCAGTTTTGATCGCTTTTTCGGTCTGAAGTTTAAGGTAGAATTCATACATTTCAAACGCCAATTCCTTGCGATAATAAGGATCCGAGAGAAGCCAAGTTTTGAGCGGCGGACTGTTATCCTCGTGATCGTGAAGCAGTAAAAGCTGCTGGCAAAACAGAATTTGGTACGACTCGGTGCTCACACACTTTTGAAGCCATTTTAACACAGCTAGAACGAGTCTCTCCTGGGCTAGATGGCGTTCCGAGATGACAGAGACATGCCATCCTTCGACCTGGAACGCCTGCATGAGCTCGGTCGCCTCGTACAGACTCATATTGGGCCAGATAATCGTGCTTCCTTGCGTGTCGATCGTATTAGTGAGCTGTCGAGCCGAGCTTATCCGCTTCTCAATCAACGAATGAACCAGTTCATTATCGGAATGGATATCATCGTTGGAGATTCGCAAGTGGAAAATCTTGGCCAGATTCCGCTCATTCGCCTGTACGTTTTCGCGTTTGTTCCAATGCTCAAGGTCTTTCCTTCCTTGCATCGTCACACGCGCGACATCAAAGCTTCCAACGATCTGATCGGCCATCAGACTCATCATCTTTATCAAGCTTGAGAACAAGTGCGTTGTTAGCTTGTATTCCTCCACACTCAAGCTCCTCACTGATCGGACACTGCTAGCCCTCATCCAGTCTTCCGGGTGCTGGCTGGTGACAGATTGGTTCCCCATACATTTCGCTAAAGAGCTCAATGTGAGGAGCTCTTTTGTGTCCTCTTCCACGGGATCCTGTCGATGAGATACACAGAATCCGGAGGGTTTCCAGGCTTCAGCATCTCCACAGTCACATATTCCTCCAGGGAGAGTGGTGTGGAAGTAGATTTCGTGGCCCTGATGATCGCTATGCTCGTAACAATGCAAGCAGATGACGCAGGTTTCGTCGGCCTGGCAGGTCTTACAGTTGAACGCGAGGTCGTTCTTTTGGAAGATGTAGCCGCAGTACGCGTTCTCCTTTCTTTTCGGGTCGTTTGGCGGTGGTTTGAGGCCGGAATCGGACTTTATGGGTGTGGGAATGGAGAGAATTGCAGTCAGAAAGTGGACCAATTCCGAGTCGGACAACGCGTTTTCGGACGCATTATGGTACAAAGTATGGAGGAAGGATGGAAGGTAATGCGTACAGAAGCGATCGAGCGATTCCGACGACCACAAAGCGAGTAATTGCTCAAGTTCGACGGCGGTGGACTCGGTGGACATGTCATCGATTTGCATCTGATTCGTGATTGGTGGAACTTACCCGTAATGCTGGGAATTCTTCCGACTTTATCGCAAAAATGATCGATCCATAGAGCTTTTATCCGACCACGACACTGACTCGCAGAGCATGGTATCGCATCCGCAGAGACGGGCTTTCGACTGGTACCAAATTCCACTCATGCAAGCGCTTGATAGAGTCAGAGATAGCTAGGAATCGCCAGGCCTTTTTTTCCACAATAATCAATACTTAAATACTTGATTTATTATCACTTACGGAATGGCTTTGGACCCTATAACCTGGATACGCCTTCAGGGACTCTATTACGAACCGCTTGGACGATTGCCTCAACGCCTATAGCGCTTAGAAAGTTGTCCTCGAGACCGAGGAATTTCATCCGGGGGCACGAGCCACAGGATAAGACTTTGACGATGGAAGGCACACAATTGTCCGATATGATGTTTTCGCCCAAGTTGAGAGACCTCAGTTGGTCATAGCGTTTACCGGAGAGCGCGTTCATAATTCGTTTGACTCCAATTTCGCCGATAAAGTTGCGCTCCACATCAAGTCGAACCAGATGCGGTAATGCGCCCGAATTGAGAAGCCATGCAATGTCAACTGTTCCAAAATCCGAGATGTTGTTTCCACTCAACAGTAAGTTTTCTAATTGAGGACATGAGCCCAGAGTGAGGACACGACAAAGTGCGTGTGATGCATTCAATTGATATGTGTTGTTGAACGCTGAAATCAAGCCAAGTTCCGTCAGCATTCGTCCTCCACCACGTTCGAGGGCTTCAGCAAGCTGGAGTACGATGATCTCACTCACAAGCTCGCGTTTTGAGTTCGAGTCGGAGTCGAACCCATTCCCTCCAATCGCTTCGATAGTTCGATCGCAATTGTACACATTCAATCGCGTAAGATTGGAGAATTGCGTGAGAATATCGGTCGAGTGAAGTGTGAATGCTTGCTGCAGCTGATGAATCTCCACATCTAGAGAGTATACGCATTGCGGTAGGACTTCTGCCGCATACTGACAGACCTCCATACATTGAATGGTTTCAACACCACTCAAATAGCTGAAAATCCCGCTCAAAAGATCTTCATGCAGTGCGAATAAAGATTGTGTCGACGATACTTGAGCCGATTCGCCTGTACTGATACTTGTCCTTCGCTTCTTGCACAGTGAGAAAGCTTTTCTTGGCTGAAATTCCTTTCGTTTTCCGAGATTTCTGACAGCTTTTCGGAATTGTTTTCGCTTTGCAGCTGCCGCTTCACGAAAACTAGAGCAGACAAGCGACTGAAGTCTTCGACGAAGTGAATTCAGGTCGGAGTACTCTTCAAAAGATGCGGCTCGAGAGTACAGAGAGAGCTCGATTCGTTTCGCTAAAGAGGGCGTTCGACCCGACGGGAGTCCTGTTCTCTGATTCGTATTGATTCGAGTCATTGCGATAACCCTTTGCACCATAAGCCGACGTTGTGGTAAGTCTGCTTCTGACTGCCAATGCTTCAAATCGGAGGTATACCACTCCGCAAGCAAGTCGGACGAATCATTGGACACCTCTAACGACTCCAAAGATCGGTTCGAACGCAAGAGACTGGGTGCATTGAGGACACTCAGAGGGTCAATAAAGGCTGAGGTGTGTGGATTTCGCAAAGACGGAGTGCATGCGGCCACATGCGCCCATGCGCCTGAGACGGTATCGATCGATTGAGGCGATTTGCTGTCTTCTTTGCTGATATTCACAGTCGTATAGGAAGACTGATGCATTGTTGTCGTTAGAGTCATTTAAGAAATGGTTGGAATGAATGGTTAATTGTATAGCGAGTGACTTCGTGTGACTACGTCTGAGTAGTTGGCAGTGAATCAGCTTAATGGTTTCCACGTGCTCAAGCTCAAGCAAAATCGATTTTGGTAAAAATTGCATTGCCATGCCACGATATGAAACCCACCACACAACAAACCAAAAAGTCATAGAAAAGTCATTGATTTAACGCCTCTCCTCTTCCTTTACAGGCGATAGTCAGTCCAATGGAGCATGACCAGGTTAGAATACCGGTATTTGTACCTGGATCGATGTATGATCGAGACACTATACGGGAATATAAGGACTCGATTTTTTTGAAACGAGGATAAGGTCATGTTATGAAGAAGACTTTGGTCATAGGAACCAGAGAATCTGCTTTATTTGTTTGAAGGAGGAGTACGCGCGTTGTAGGATATGGGAGAAGATGACACATTGTACAAGAAGAAAGAGGCGCCACGACTATAGAAACCGCACACCATCGTACCGAGAAATGAATCAGATATGACAGATGGTTGCACCAAAGCATGATATGATAAAAATACTCTCATTATGTTGCCTGCAAGACAGTATTCTACATACTCATGTCCTGACTTTATATTATCTGAATAATTCATGAAGTGATTTTACGTGTCCATTACGGCTTTCTACGGCTATTTGACATTTGACACGTAAAGGAATAGCGAGAAAACACTCGACTGCTTCGTGCCGAGCAGATCAAGGATAAACTCTGTTCTATACCAATCACTTTGATTTTATATGGCTTGTGGCGTGTATAAGGCACCCACGAGCGTATGAGGGGATGTACATGAGGTCATTTTTTGCCGTCAATCTGTTTGCATTACTTCTATTCAGTGCCGGCACGCGAGGGGCTTTCCGATTGCGTAAATCTAATTCCACTTTTTTGTTCGTGCAACGACTGTCACTACGTCTGAATGCAAAAATTACAAGCAGACTGAAGACATCTCTGCGAGAGTTCTCTTCCTCTACCAATACGACAAAAATTTAGCCACTCTATCGGCAAAATCCTTCCCGTTTACTGGAGGCATTAGCTCAGCGCCACCTATAAGAAAGTGTGCACTGCTTTTAACATAATAGAGCGCCCTGCTCGAATAGCTTTCCGGCTTTATCTCCGGCTTCTATCTCTGGCTTTGTAGGTTGCTAGCGGGAGAGCTGTGAGTCACCAATGTGCCCGTAATGATTGGTGATAGATGTCAGGAACCTATTGATACACGTCCTTTCAAAAAAACACGTGTATTCCCATTCGATCAGTCACGTTGTGTCATCTAAGGGTTATTTACTCGCACAAATACGTTTCAGCACCTTTACGACGCATCAACCCGTGGAGATGCAGTGTGCACAGGCTATAAATAGTAGGTGGTGAAGGAAGAGTACGTAATAATATACCTCTGCGCTTTACATAGCGCGATACACGTAACAACTGGACTTGGTCATGATGAAATGAAGCAAGTCGATCGATAGCACCGTACCTTGATAAAGTATTCACAACTCTAATCATTGCGATCGAATGACCAATGATTGGTTAATAAAGAGAGATGGGACCTCTCAAATCGCGTGACCTCAAATCAATTATACACAATCTCTGACGATCCCTTTAATTACGAAAGCGTTATAAGAAATCCGAATGCTCCATCTTCGGCAACGAGTCATTCGCTCTCTTGCTCGCCATGAGCGAGGCTCCCTTGACTGGAACGTGATGTATACCAAGCTCTCTGATCCCCAAGCTCGTGCTGCCTTGGAAGGGCTGCAAAACGTACACGCTCAGATCCAGGCGGATGCTCGTGAGTATGTTAAAGAGCCCGAGCCTATTGATTTCGAACACTACCGATCGGTCATAAAAGACAAAGATTTGGTGGATGCTATAGAGGTACATTCGCTCTACCAAAAGCTCTCTTCACCTCACATTCCTTTCCTTTATAGCAAAACTACAAAAGTATCAAATTTCCGGTCATTACGCCTCAGCAATTGGACAATACGGTGGAAGGCTCCGAGATACAGCCACTTAATGAGAAACAAATGTTACAAGAAATGGTAACGTTATGATTTCTGTTATGTGAAATGTATTTCCTTATCAATATTTACAGTTTGATGAATTGGATGGACAATTGGAAGACTCCAAGACCCGAATTACCGAATTGAAAGAGTTTATTCGTCTGATGCAAGAGACGCGAACTACTTTGGACACAACCATGCCGGAAATGACAGCTATGTACCCAGAAATCCATGAGGAAATCGACGAAGAAATCGCCAACATGGAATGGGACAAAGATCTCTCATAGGGGAGAGCGATGTCGTAGCCCACAGGAGTCGTTCAAAGTGGCGATATCAATGCATAATCCAATTTGGTTAAGGATCATACCATCGTTCTTCTGCTTTTCTCAATATCACGCTGTCTCAAAGCCTCATCCTGTTGCGGGCTGAGTCGATCATTCGACCTCTTCACATCTCTTCCTCAAGTGGCTGACTTTGATCGATTTCCCATCTAGCTCTTCAGCAGCCTCTGACCTCCATCACATCCCTTCACGATCAGAGTGAACGCCTGGCAGTCATCCTCATTAGACTCACTAGACCCAAAGAATCTCTGACTTCTCATCCTCGTCTAGACTGCACCCGAGGCTTCCCCTCTAGCTCTACCCTGCCTGACAATCTCATCGTCATCGAGTACCTGTCCTTTAAGGTCTGTGAGGTCGTATATGCCGAGACACTTGGGCTCGAGTTGGATCAAAAATAAGCGATGACCTTGAGCCAGTAACATCCTTGTATCTTGAAAGGGCACGACTTGCCATCATGGAAGGGTACCTGACAAAGAAATCGCATCGCTTTGCTCAAATGTAAGCCCTGACACTCTGACTCTATCGAGCTGCTGGTTATCCCTCACCTTCAGGCAGAGACGATATTGCGTGCTGAAAGGCACAATGCTTTTATGCTACCTGACTCAGGACGAGTACAAGAGCCATATTGTCCCTCGGAAGGTCTTGGAGGTCGTGGATGTGCATGACCGAGGCCACAGTAGCTTTGAGGTCGAGCAGTTGGGTGGGAGGACTTACTTTTGCACCTGCACTTCCGATTCCAATCAGGCGAAATGGATGAATGCGATGAAGGAAGCTTTAGAGGAGCCGGATCGAATAGCGCAAGAAGAAATCGAGGAAGCACAGCGATTCTTATTCAAGGAAGAAAATGATCAGAGGGAGGCTGTAGAACAAGCCACAGAAGCGATTAGAATGGCTCAGGGCTTTACACAATCAGTCGTCGAAATCGATCTTGAAACTCAGGAGATGAAGCTTTTGCAAGCCAAAGTGGAAGAAACGCTGCAACACACAGAGACTTTGTACCGCAACTCCACTCAGAATGGCTTCAAGAACGCATTATCGACTGCTGAAGAGCACAGAAACGACCGTGATGCTTTAAGCCTTGCATCTCCGACTTCGACTCGGGAAAACACGACAAAACGGCTCGAGGAAGAATTTGACCTCCTGACAAGTGTGATCACATTCCTCACTCAGAAGCGACAGAGTCTGCTTAATGAAAGTCAAAGTCATAAGGAAAACGCAGCGAAAAGCCTCACAAAAGCTCAAAGCTCCAGAAAGAGTATCGAATTTCATCTTCAAGCATGGAAGAGCCATCAACACGAGACCTCGGAGCCTGAGAGCACTCAAAGCTTGAAACCCGATCGCGTGTTTACATCTTCTCACCTGGATGCGATTGCTGAGGGCTATCTTCTCTGTAAGCATCCCACAAAGCGATCGCAAATGCAAAGGCGGTATTACGTCCTCTTTGGCAACACCTTGTGCTGTTTCCAAACTGCAGACAATTTTTTCGCTTTAAATATGAAGAGATCATCGTATCGTCCGTTAGGCCTGGCTCACGTCGAGTCGTGTGAGGATTGGAATGGCAAGTTATCGTCTTCCAAAGTCGTACCTCACGCATTTCTCATTGAGACTACAGAAGGCAAAACAATGTATTGTAGTGCCCCAACACGCTCCATTGCCGAAAACTGGAAAAATGCATTGCACATATCAATAACTATGCCCTCTATGTCCCCTCATCGTGCCCTGGCAGCACGTGCAAGTCGAAGCTCCTTCGACCTGTCGATACCTTTGCAGAAAATGGCGACTCAGAGATCCCCCAAGCGCTCAGACCCTGCTGTCTCCACTTCCCAGCTTGCTCAGTCGAGTAGGATGGAAGGATACCTTTTGGTCCATAACGAGCATTCGGGTAGAATGGAGAAGAAGTTTTTCTTTATCACCAGCCTTAAGCTCTTTGTCTATGAAAGTCACGTAGAGTACGAGTCGTCTCAACTTGGCAGAATTTCAGACTCGAAGACGCCGCACACCATTCAGAATGTCTTTTTTCTCGAGGATCACGGCCTTCACGTGAGAGCGTTTCTGGAGAGCTATGCAAATGGTTTTATTTTAGAGGTAGATACACTCAAGCGAATCAAATGCAGGGCTCCGAATGCTCGCGAGAAGGAGAATTGGGTCCGGGTCATTCAGGCTTCTCTTCCTCTTTCGAATACCGTTCAGCCTCTCAAAGAGATAGAAGTAGAGAATACGAGTACTAATGAGATCCAGAGACAAGAAGAGAACTTGACAATCGATTTGGATGAATGTGAAGACGTAAATGGACATGAAGGGGAACTGAGATGGCTCAAAACAGAGGAGTGTGAGCAGTGGCATTTCACAATGCTTTCGGGTAGAAAGCTCATGCAATTCGATAAGCACAAGACGAACTTAGAAATCCCTTTGGAGACGCTCGAGATTGAGCGAGTATCAGAGACCGAGTCGGATGACCTCAGCCGCTTCATTTTTCACGTACATTATTGTGAGGCAATGAATACGATTCCGAACAAGCTCACGCTGGAATGCAGGACTTTGAGTGAAAAAAAGAGCTGGTTGAAGGTACTCCATCTATGCCTCGACGTGGAGGTCGATAACTGTCCAGATGACACTAAAATTGATCAAAGCCCAGGTCTTCTGGAGGTCGCTAAAGTCGAACAAGCTCCAGACTTTTCGAACGCTTTACAGATTACTGAATTAGAAGAGGCTTCAGATCTTCTGAAAGGCTCAGATGACATTGAAATTGAACAAAGCATGCGCCTTCTGGAGAGTTCTCAAACTGATCAAGCACGAGGGCTCTCAATTCTGCAAAATGGTGAAATCGAAGAGGTATCAAAGCATCTAGAAAGATCAGATGACATTGCAATCGATCCCGGCCAAATCCTTTCGGAGTACATTAAAGTCGAACAAGTCCCAGGACGTTTAGTGGTCCCATACAACAGCAAAGGCGAAGAAGACCCTGAACATAGAATAGGTTCAGACCACGCTGACATCACCAAGCATATCGAAACAGACTCAGAGCTTTTTCGATCTTTTCTTGTTCGTTTCTATGAGACGTATAATCCAAGCAAAATCTCCTCCTTGGACGAATTGATCGCTCATTGCTCGGGTAAGGATGGAAAGACACAACTTCTCAGACAACTCGACGCGGTATACGGAACCACGGTGTCATCTGATCCCGAGGTTCTCTCACTGATCAAAGAAATGAGCCCATCCGTTGACCCAACAAAGCTTACAGTACTGATTGAAGGATACCTTTTGAAACGCGGTCATCGCATTCCGTCTATGCGTAAGCGTTATTTCGTGTTGCAAAGCGTCAATGAGACTTTGCGTTACTTTGAGACAAAAGAAGACGCCGACAGCTTTCAATATGGCCTCAAGGCTCTAGGTGAGTTTCAGATTGGCAATGTTTGCGATTGGAATGGCCGAACGCTCACACAAACGTACAAGAATGGGATGCAAGTCGAGGCATGTGACGGTCGAGTTTACTTCTGTGCAGCCTCCAGTGAGAATGAGAGAGAAAGCTGGATTCGGGCATTCCACCATGCAATCGTTAGTCGCGAAGCGCTGTGTGAAGCTCCTGAATCTCTGTTTTCGCCGTTAAGGCAGAAGCTTTTCAACTTTTACGAACGAGTAAATCCGTCCAAGCTCTGCGATTTAGACCTTCTTCTTCACTGCTACAAAGGCCGAGAGCCGGCTTTATTAGAGGCTATTGATGTGCATTACGGAACGTCAATCACTGGTGATCCAGAATGGCGTCAAGTGTTACCTGATCTATCCTGTGGAGATGCTCGCCTCGCCAATGCTTTAGACACACTCAGTTACAAAGGTCAAGTCCTCCGAGCTTCAAAATCGCCAGCTACAGGCGCACTCGCCTTGATAGAGGTGAATCACTTGTACGAGAAAACTGCGTCGGTGTTTGCTGTTGTCTGTGGAATCACACTCAAGCTGTACACTTGTCGTGCCCAATGGAAGGATGGGTCAAAAGCGAACTCTATCTTAACGATCCTTAGCGTGAAAGATATTGTGGAGGACAATGAGAGCGATTTCTTCGGCCGATTCGCTATCGAGGCTGCCGATCATACCTGGGTGTTCCTCCAGGCTGCTGACCAAGAGGAAAAGGCTGTTTGGGTCAAAGTGATTCATGCTGCTATCGACGCGGTATTTGGGCAAAGTATTCTTGCAGAAGAGCAGCAGAGTCGGCTTGATACACTGGAGAATATCGTTTGGGTGGAATCCAATGTTTCTTTTGAGAAGAAGCTGCTAGTGCTCACAGGGAACAAGCTGTGCGTTGGCACCGATAGCGAGGAGAGTATCCTCGTGGTACAAGGGATTTCAGCATGGGAAGCTGACTTTGAAGACTCCAAGTTGCCGGTAAAGTACCCATTTCAAATTGAGGTGCAGGGTGGAGTCAAATTGCGTTGTCTGGTTGAGAACGACGTTATTCGTGCGCATTGGATCCGCACAATCCGTCGAAATGCGAAAAAGCCTGAGGACAGGCCACAAATTTCCTCCGTGCATCCGAGCTCAGAATTAGACATTGCAACTTGTCAAGGGAGTATGGGTCCTCTACTCGCTTGGAAGCGTTTGAAACCTGATCTATTGCCGACAATGGTGTATGCCGCTCTCAGAGAAAATCACTTGCAGTTGAAAGTAGCGGGAACCTTCGATTCTCAACTATTCTTGGAAGGCTTCATCGTGGAAATGAAGGCCTGGGAACCAGTTGTACCCGGAGAAATCAGTGGTGGTGTGCAGGTAGACTTGCATGTGAATCTTGACGCTGAGCATCTCGAGACGGTTTTTCTATCGTTCTCAAGCACACAAGTGATGAATCATTGGTATCAGGCTTTCCCGAAAGTAAACCTTTTCCCCGCTGTGGAAACAACGTCAAATATCTTGAAAATGACCGGAGTGGACTCCAATGCTGAACACAGTCAAAGAATTCCAAACCGTGTGTTGGAAGGTTATCTGGAAATTCAATCGACTCGCGATTCCCATTGGCATTACAATATGTCACATAAAAGAGTTTGGAAGAAGTATTATATAGTTCTTGAGACCCGAACAGAAAAGAGTTTTGTACGTTGGCTCATGTATGCGACCCAGAATGAAGCGGTCGTATCGCTGACAGGTAGTGCGTCTAAGAGAGAGACCGACGGCCCTCTTCAAGTCTACAATGTGTTCGGATTCTCGGAGACGGAGAGTAAGGAATGGTCCTGCTTTGAGGTGATGTATCGGATGAATGAGAATGAGACCGGTGTTCTACATTGTCGAACGAGAGCTGCAAAGGATCGAGTACGATGGCTGGATGGAATCCGAGAAGCGATTAACATGTGTGAAAGCTTTTGTGGACGACAGAAAGAGTCCTCGGAAATTCGATCCAGGCTTCAAAGCTTGGAACAAGATGCCAGACGCCAGTCAATTTTGATCAGAGAATCCCTTCAGGCCGCACTGGAAGCTATTTCAGACTCTGAATCCTCAGAGGATTCAAAGTCACTGAAAGGTTCCCACTATGAAGATGATGAGGCGTGCCAGAACGTTTGCATACTTGATCCAGAGACACCACCGATGCATACGGAAGGGAAAGTATCGAAGAGGGAAAACGTAACTGCACCACATCCAGACAAAAATGTTTCCTATTGGAGCGGTTGGTCTCATACGTTGGCGGAGTTTTTTAGTCAAACATTCACATGTCTGACTGGCTCAGATCAAAATGGTGCAATGTGCCACGTCTACTTCCCGGATACAAATTGTCATTTTATTGCAGATATCACTGGCGTCAGTGATCATCCAAAATGCGGAAAGCTGTATACATGCGATTATTTCTCGCAGGATGCTTAAGATAAGACGCAACAAGAAGCCGGTGACATGTGTCTGCACCCGTTGTGACCATTTGCATCTCTCTGCATTCAATCACCAGCAGTGCCATTTGATTGAACGGAGACGACACTATCCCATGATAAACAATTTTCTACTTCATAGTGTCGGGTCAAAGTGGGATGCAAAGATGTTTTTGTTTTATAGCGCACAAAAAGCTCACTTTGGCCCACAAAGGCTCTAATTACAAAGGATGACTGCGGCCATCAGTTTAGATCTTCAATGCACCGACATGTTATTCAATTGACTAGGATATGGCATCACGAGAGGGAACCATACAGACATGATCGGTGCATCGATAATACAAGCATCCTATTAAGCTGTTTCCGAGTATAATGAAATGTCAAACTCCCAACACATTACAAAATGGCGGTCGGAGTTCGCGTCAGTGGGTTTTTTGTACTGGCATGTTGGAACGGCGCATATGCAGTGGTATTACGCTCCACTCGTCTCAAAAAACCACCACACGCGCTTTTCGACACAAGTACACTTGAAGCCAATTCTTACAGATTCCCTTCCCACTACTCTAATTTTCACTCAATACGAGAATTCTACGTGTCCAATCTTTATTTTCGCAAGATTTGTGGATAGAGGACCAGCATATTTGGGAAACAGGACATTTTCATGCTTCAGCTACTTTTATTGATAAGGTGGCTACATGGATATCCTGCGCAGGCCTCTTAATCCCAGGAATGAGATTCATAGACTTTGTAGCGGATGCATCATCCGCTTGAGCTGAAGCTCCATTAAGGGGGCTCACACAGTTACTTATCTAGGAAGGTAGATAACGTACCTAGTAGCACTTGTGAATTTGCGGTAAAATCTTTATCCGGGATTCACACGGATTATCGGAGAGACCTCCGGAAGTCCCTACAAAGAATTCTTTGGACTCGCAAGAATAACTGGAGCTAAGATCTCGGACTATAGACGAGTTTCTATGGATCGCGAAAGCAATCGATCGATCTCCCCTTATCGAGTGATAGAGGAACAGAGGAGGACCATCGAGCCGCTGGATAATTTACCCAACTCTTCTTTGGCCGAAAGCCTTATGTGATCCCAGGAAAGGAAACAAGTGCACGCGCACGGACGAGAGTCACAGCGAGAATTTGTGACGACGCAAGTGCAAGAAGATTTGAAAAAGACAGTTGAGTTACTCGCTGAGCAGTACCAGAATCGGGTCGCTCTCAATGCAAGGGTTGACGAGCAGCAGCAGTGGCTGATGGAAGCTTATGAAAAGGCCTTGGACCAAGAGCGGAAAATTTCTCACTTGGATCAGAAGCTCGGCAGCGAGCGCGGACCAGTAGTCTGACCAGATGGGGACTATTTGAAGGAACTACGAGGGAGGACAGACCTGGTCACACTAACACTACAAGCGAGGAACTATTCAATAATCGGGTCATAATGGATTCTGGAGGAGATATAACTCGATCCCCCATGTACAAAGGAACAACCCAAAGCGACAATCGTGCCTTTATGGATGCTTATCTGGTGTATGAACAGCGAATAAAAGTTTTGAATCAAGGCGCAGGAGCAACAGTATTCAGGAGACCAGTGGGTGCCTGTATTCGAACATAAGAAAGGAGTGAGAATCTGTCGGTATATATTGCAATGTGAAGATTTAAAAATATCTGAGGAACGATGTCTCCAGTACTTCTTAGAGGCCAAGAAATGCGACATGACAAGGATCGCAGCGTCGAACAAGGCAATGAACGGCAAATGTAGACAATATGGATGTTGGATCTAGAGTGGATACACTGGTACCAGACTTCATGGACATCCTCGATGATTTGAACATGGAGAAATTCTGTCAAGAAGAGCCTAAAGCATGTGTCAAGTATCTGATAGCTGTCCTTCGCCTCGCTGTGTTAAAAAAGACGGTGAAAAATGAGCTCGATATGCAAAAAAATGAAATTTACCGATCAGGTCTGCAGACAATTCCCCCCCCCCCCAGCCTGGATATCACTTATTATAGTAAGTGAAATGATGAAGGTATACAATAATAGAGGTTTACGATTTTCTCGATGAAGCAGCTGCATGCATGGATAATGATCAAACAAAAAGCTAAGTGACTCCTTCGATGAGCTCGTACAGCTCTACATCCAAGATTCCCGAATGACGCAAGCACTTGGAGATAGCTGTTCATGTTGCCGATGCCACGCCTCTTGTGCGCATCGCAACACGTACATCGACATTGCCGATGGCCTCAAGCTCTCGCTCCAGAGTTTCTTGTCCATCTTTTCCGTAACGACTGAGAACTTCATCCAATCGGTCCGCATAGTACAGTGCTAACTTTTTGCTGATCATGCTCTTGAAGTTGCGAACGATTCCGGCGTCAAGTGGTTGCAGATGCGCTGTAGTATTGGGAGGGCGCTTTCGGATCTCGACGTGTGTGAGCGTCTCAGGAGCACGATGGGAGGAGACGTTGTCGAGTAGCAAGAAAAGCTTTCTTTTCTCTGACCGCGTTCGGGCAACGAGTCGGCTCACCCATCCTTGAAATAGCCTTTTATTCATCCATCCCTTCGAGCTATTGCCATACGCCAGGTCCAAATCCTCGGTACTCTTCGACTTAAAGAACCTGGGCTGCCGTGCTATTCCTACCAAGAAGAGAGAAAGCTTGAGGGAGCCGTCAGCAATGCACGCGACAGCGACTGTCAATAGCTTCTTCATGTGTTTCCGACCGGAAATCCGATTCCTGGTGATCGTGGACGTCGGGGAAGGGCAGTAAAAATACGCGGTCTCATCCATATTCAAAATGTTACACCTCTCGTAGTCTCTTGTTACCTGTTTCAGCAAAACTCGTCCCGTCCTGACCGTTGTGTCGCTGACAGTGCTGGCTTACCCGTGTACTCTCTTGGACGATAAACAGTTCCTTTCTAAAACTTGAAGAGCCAACCCGACGAGAACTTCACTCCCTTGATCCCTTCAACCGCCGATCGTGAGGCGCTCAGCAGTAGTTTAGACCTAATCTTGTGGGAATTCACGCAAATAGTGTCACCGTTTACGAACGGAAACTTCTGACGCTCGCATTTGAGCGATCCACCGGACGAGCTTAGCCTCAAGTTGAGGGAAGTAAATGGGCTAATTGGTCTTCCTCGAGGTGTTCAGGACCTCACGATCATTGCTTCTCAACAAGTCCCAGAGAGTGGAGATGGGGAGAAGACGTGGGAGCTTGAAGTGTTCTTGAGTCCACACGCACACCATTTGCTGCGTTTGCTCAGGGTGAGCGGCAGGATGCTCGCGGAGATCCAGCTTCTGTGCCTGAGTCAAGTGGATGCGAGTATTTGTCGTCGACATGCGCTAGATGCTCGTGGCCTCTTTACGTTCTTGCTGTTATGGTTTCTGTGGAAGCAATGGCGCACACCAGTTTTTTGACAGGACAAAAATGCTTGATATTCAATATATATTAGAAGAGAGAGCTTATACTATTTGGGCAGGCTTCCGGTAATGGGGGGCTGTCTGTACCATCTTGCGTGGGATGGTTGACTGACATGCAATCTACTTTCAAAGGCATAAAGGGCGATGATTCAGGCTGGAATGGTCGAATAGACTCCTTTTCAACGCGAAGGAAGGCGACATACTACTGAAGAATCCGAGCATTCGACATCCAAGAACTTTTGGAAAGAATTGAATCGCAATCCACAAGATCGGAAATCATCTCGAGGGGAGGCTCCTAAGTCCGTGCCCAAGAGTAAACCGGCTTGTTTAAAATGCACTTCCACCGACCACGTCGTTTTCAATTGTTTTGATGTCAAGAACAATAAAGCTCAAAAGTTGTTGACGAATACAAGAACGCGTGAAAAGGGAAGACGCAATGTCGCATGCATGGCTCCAAATCAGCCTGTCAAAGATATCCCGCTAGTGAAAGGATACGTAGGAGACGCACCGATTTTGGCTGCCATCGATATCGCCGCAAGCAGCTCCGCAATCTCCGTGAAGTGGCTGAAAAGTCATTGGCCAGATTACGTGATCAGGAATTATCCGCCCCGATAGAGCTTACTGTATTCACCGCGATGTTTTGCGGATTGAAAAAGAAGCCGTGATTAGTGTCAAATTTCCTACTCCGAGTGGAACACTTACGCTGAGGAATGTCTCCTGCTGGATATTTCCGTCGAATCTTCCGAATGGTCTGGGGGATATGTTGCTGGGACAGGACGTCATGACGAGATTGGGTTACACACTGGCTCAACTCCTACAACAAGATCAACAATCAACCCTATACTTGATTTGGGAACAGAGAAGATCACCACTACGTCGAATAAAGAAATTCATGCGTCCATGCAGCGAATAGGTGAGACAAAACTGTCTAAAATAGAGGACCCCGTCCTTTATCACATCAAAGGCGATTTTGACTGTGTCCCTGATCTTGGAACAACAGCTGCTATTTAGAAGTACGACGATCGAGCACAAGTGAACCAAATACTCGAGTGGAAGGTCCAAGAGGCAATCAATGCCGGATGCCCTTCAGCAGTTGCGGACCAGTTGCAATCCATTTAGCCAGAAATGATCGATTGTTTCTGTTTACAGCTCATTCCCGGCAGGCCAGTTTACGTACCTGGCTTCGAGGTCCGGCTGAAAGTCAGTGCGACTCCCATCAAGTGCAAAGCACGTCGATATAAAAATAACAGCGCGGGTATCTCAAGCCGCACGTTAAAGAACAGCAAAAAGCCGGTCTGATCTACAAGAACTTGAAGAGCCGTTGGTGTTTATCACCTCTAATAGTTAAAAGCGGGGAGTGAACCAATATCGAATAACGGTCGATGTGAAACAAGTCAAATCGTATCGAGCGTCTGGTAGGACCAATGCCCATGCTGATAGTCGTAACTGAGTATTTGCAGGGCTCCAAGCGCTTTTCTCGCTGGATTTTTTAAAGGATGTTGGCAGTTTCCCTTGGCAGCTTTATCCCAAGAATTTTTCTCGTTTTTCACATATGATAGAGTATACACACCTACCAGGGTGTTGATGGGTGGAAGCGACAGCGTCGCCTATTGCAAGAGTTCTGTACAGCCCCTATTTGAAGACTTGCTGTACAATGCACTCCTTGTATGGATTGATAACTTACTTGGACACGCGAAATCGGACGGCGACAGGGTGCATGCCTTGTCTCAGTCAACGGCTTCTTTCAACGGCTAGAAACTGACTATCAGTTGAAAGCCGTTGGAATTCACTTATGAACGAATGTTCTGGCAATATCTCGTTTTCCTTGGGAGTTACGGTTGTCCGATTCTGTCGGATAAAGTACTCCCAGAGAACAAAACAGTGCGTAGTATCGTCTCCGGGGAACCTGGTGATCACTGCGTGCGAAAGGATACTGGTTGTTTGCTTTTATGCGATGCATAAAAACGTAGCTTCATTGATACGCTTAGGGTGCGCTGCTCTCTTTCACTTGTACATGACTTGTTGCATTTCTTGTCGCAAGGCGTGTGCTAGTGGAAGCGTGTAATCATCCTTTCTAAAGCGTTCTCTGTATTGGGAGTATCATCCTACCATGCTTGACATACTTCTTTCCTTTGAAGGATCCATGTCCATGCAGGGTTAGAAGAGAAACCACATGCAGTGAACTCTTTTGAAAAATCTGTTCAGATTTGTAGAAACTCATTCATAGGTCTTTCAAGAAGTGTAACGAGAAATTGCTGCACTTTATTGAAAGGTCGATGGGTTATGCATTTTCTCAAGCAGGGCATGCATGAAAATGATGTTTTCCTTGCATTAGTTGCTAAGCAATTGATGCGAGATGAGGTGAACATGAATGTAAAAAGTTGTGGTGTCGGGTGCATTATCAGCACTTGTATCTGTCTTCAAGGGAGTAGTTAGCCCGAGGACATCTGGTATTTGAGACACTGCCTTGTGTACGACGATTCGTACTTTTCTCTCCCTCTCACATGCCGGAATGCCGATATGTCGGAGGGCTAATCTGAAGCTAAACCCGAACAAGTGTTTTTTCTGGAAGGGAGAAATGCTTTGGTGTGGGAGAATTGTCTCTCGTGACGGTGCTCGTCACAATACCGAGCGCATACAAGCTTTACTGGACCTTCTCCCCCCGAACCGGAGCCGAGTTGCAGCAATTGATCTGCGCCACGAACGGTATGTGCAGCTCCATACCGGCATATGATGCCATCGTCTCTTCATATTTTAATGGAAACAGTTGCGATCGCAGCTGATGGTCGCTCAAAACGCAAAGAGGTCAAAATACTCCTCGATGAGTTCGGATTGTCTGACACAGAAATCTGCTGTATTCTCGACTTAAAAATGACCTACCCAGCGCAGTGCTGCTAACCCCCCCCCCACTTGGCGATATGACCATTTGTGTGGGTACTGATGCTAGTGACCGCCATTGAGGCGCAATTATCACAACACAACTACCAGCGGAACACACGCGCACTCCCTCCTCGCCATGGAGCACCAACCCCTAATGTTTCTCAGTGGATTATTCTCCAGCTCCCAAAAATTCTGGACCATCGTCGATAAAGAAGCATTCGCCATTCTTGTAACATGCAAACATGCTGACTACCTTCGGCACCGACAGCGAGGATTCCATCTTTATACGGATCATCGAAATCTAAAATTCATTTTTGATCCGCATACTGTCATTCCCACGGTCCCGTAAAACACCATCGCTGAATTACAGTGCTGGCAAATTTATTTGATGGGATTGAGCTACCGCATCAACGATATTGCTGGGGAGACATATGTATGGGGTGACTTATTATCCCGTCGGGGATCAGCAGGAGCTTCGATTTGTGCAATTGTCCAGCTTGGTCCGGTTCTCTACCTTTTGCTCGATGATACGTTTCAATGGCCGAATCTGACTGATATCAAGATTATACAACCACGATATCCCCACCCAACGTTCTCATGTTTTGAAAGGGAGGATGGCCAATGGCGCAAGATAGAGACAATGCGCATTTACATTCCGTCACGAGCAACTGATTTGTGCACTCGATTGTGTGTTGCAGCTCATACTTGCTCCTCGTCGTGCGAGTGTTTAGCTGCACCACCGCAACACCAAATCACAAATTTTAGAAAAAGGTGTCAATTTAGTAGCGCTCACCTGATGAACAAACCGGCAGCTGTAATTATAGACTCATGCCAAGCAGTCCTGAAGTTAGCGGTATCTACATCAATCTGTATCACTTGACTCCTGCTTCTATTTTGACTGGATAAAGCTGCAAAGGCCTCCTTAAACGTTGTGAATAAGAGGTTCGAAAATGCGAAGCTATATGCTCCATATACCTAGATCATGCAAGCATAAAGTGGTTGAGACGGATCGACATGCTGGTGGCAGACAATAAATTCGTTCAGTGATTTGAGCGCCCATTTCAAATAAGATTAAGCGAAGGAATCAACTAGAGGATCGAGACGATGTAGAATTCTAAAATTCGCATGTTGGCCACTTTTCTTGAGAAAAGAAAAGGTTTCAGTTCGAAAGCTCTCATTCATTTGAAAAGGCTGAGTAGAAGCTGCGTTACCAGGTCTTGTACACTAGTGGCGGCTTTCATTATAACTGACCGGAAGAAATTTGGGTTGGCTCGGCGATTGTAAAGGTCACTTTCCTAGTACAAGTCCATGCTTGCTTTTTGCGTAGCTCTCAACCTAGCACGCAGCTTTAGTGCTGCCAAAGGGTGATTGTACCGAATAGGATGCCTCTAGAACGGATACATCAGCAGTATTGCTTGCTAAAGATAATAATATGTCATTACTCTATAGGCATGGCAGGGTCAATACGGGATATGCTCGACACAGGTCTCTGAGATGACGAGAAATATCAGCACCATTCACGTAACTTGATTCACTTTTACTTACGAACTTCTGTGTCCTTTTCATCCAGCCGGCTCACTTTTTCACGGCTCAGCTGGGATCTCTACTTGCTTTTGTCCTCATCAGTATCCTGTTCATAAATCCAGAGATTTGCTTCACCTGCTACACTGATGGACGGGTATACAGTATTGACATAGATCATAAGAGGCTTCTGGTGTTGCGGAATATTTTTTTACTGCCATTTTACATCGGATGTTCACATTTGTAGACATCTCATAAACACTCATATGTACCTTTGACTTGATCAGGTAAAGTGATTGGTCGATGTAGCTTTTATCAACTGGAAGACACCCATAGGAGACTTCAATTTGATTAGATTATACTATGGACTGTTTGTCCCTGCAGAGAGGCCTTAATAACAGATGTCACATGGAGAGAATCAGCGCAGCCATTCCCGCGCATGTGACAACATAGGGCATTCATCCTGCAAGAAGAAGCAAATGATCTTTTGAGCACTGATCAGTATTTCTTCTCTCTGAAAGTTTTCTGCGAAAAGAATATTTATCAAGCTTATTTCGAGACTAAAAATTCGCCATTCCTGCAGTGAGACACAGTGCCCGTAAATGAGATACGTACGCTCGTTTTTATAAGCTCCCCGTCGAAGGAACGCAAGTGAGTCTTGTAAGAGCTACTAAAATTTGTCGAAATTTTGGTGGATGATAGAAATGCGAAAACCAATTTTGTATTGATTAAGTATGGTGTACGTACACCCTCTAGGGTTTAGCACTGCAACGCAGCGTTTTTTTATGAAAGTAATAAGTCGTAAGAGATAGATAGAAGTCAAATCTTCCCATGCGCGCAAGATTGCTTATTTGAACTCTTCTTTATTTCTGTAGCAACATCCGTTGGCGTACACCTGGCTCAACATGTGCACCCATATGTTTTCGATCGGGTTTAGGTCAGACGAGCGCGCTGACCATTTGAGCACTGGGACACCATGTTGTACGAAGAAAGCGCGAGTGACCGACGATTTATGGATGCTGGCATTGTCTTGTTGTAACTGCCCCTTTTCTCAAGCAATGCCCTACACAGAAGACAGTAGCGCAGTCGAGAGCTTCCGCGTGTACTTCACACTGTCCTGGCGTCCGTCGATCAGCACAAGCGGCGTCTTTCCGATGCGCAAAAGCCACCCAAATCATCTCCGATCCTCCGCCAGACTTTCGCTTCATGGTTATTTGTGAAGGCGTGCGAAGGTTACGCCAATAGAACTGGCAAACATCTGGTTTATTCATATTCTACTTCTTTTCGTCCGATTTCTAT
The DNA here is from genome assembly GCA_902706625.1 of Albugo laibachii. NCBI lineage: Eukaryota > Oomycota > Peronosporomycetes > Albuginales > Albuginaceae > Albugo > Albugo laibachii. The sequence continues at coordinate 38,232 of CACSLJ010000062.1, forward strand.
CCACTCCGTGTTCGCTTCGAGCCTAGAGCATGCCCACTTGCATCTCTCTTTCATATGGCGCTTCGTCATCCACGGTGACGCGACTTGCTTCTCGTTGCTGAAATACGGCGAGTTTTTCAGCAGCTATTGAACGCAGCTAGCACCAGCTGGCAGCTCATGATCCTCACAAAGTTGTCGTGCGCTCTCATCACCGCTGCTTGCCTTACGGAATAGTCGACGAAGAGCTGTCGGGCTCACTTTTGGCTTTAGCCCACGATGCTTTTGCCTATTGTACTCATCCGGGTCGCGCAGGAAACGACAAACGACGTCCTTACTTACATTAATTGCAGCAGCAATCGCAATCCCGCTCATTTTTGTGCTCGTATACGCATAGATTTCAATCTGATCATAGGCAGAGAGCATGCTTTTGCGCGGCATCGCATCAAAATGAAAAGTGAAGGATGTACAATATCAAAATCACTATAAAACTGGCGTCTGCATTTCAATTAAGCACCAAAATTTCGGCAAATTTGGTAGCCCTTGTTAAACATACTCGTTTACAACGTGGTTTTGATTGGCGGAATTCTCCACTTTAGCTCAAACATTGGTGGTAATTTCATGCACTAAATTGCGTTTGTTCGACCGGAAGCTTAAAAAACGAGCGTACGTATTTCAATTACGGGCACCACTATGCAGTATGCCGATATGATATCCTTATGAACCAATAATACGTTTCATCTCTGAAAGCAAGAAAAGAAATATAGATTTGGTACAATTAAGGGACTTTTTTCACCGAAAATCTCGACCATTCGATTTACGCCTCCCTTATTTTGCTCTCGTTGGACTTCGATCAACTTGTCGGTATACTACTCACCCCTCTCTTCAGACTCCCACATCCCGCGTGATCTGGATTGACAAGAAGGAACATGAAAAATGCGTAGGATTGGACACTTAAGGCGCTTTGTAATCAATGCACGATACTCTCATTGATTAAAACGTCATTTGAAGAAGGCGATAAAGAAAGAGAAGGTATAAACATTGAAATTTGATGCATTCAAATTGCATCTGTGTACCGCCAAAGAAAGAACTAATGATTCCCTAATCTAATCAATCATAAGAGGAATTTAACTTTTCTAGTGAGTTTTGACGTGCCACCTTCTCTAAGAAGCTTACTGCAAAATTCCTACTACACAGAGTACTTGATCGTATTAAAAGAGCAAAGGAGTCGCATGTAGTGTTAAAGAGACTCTAGCTTTTCTTGCAACCTGCTTCGCGTTCTGTTACCTAGTTACGATCCTCATCACCTCAACGACTCGGTACACTTGTCCACACCTTGCTATAAGAGAAATGATCGCTGATACAAACGCCTTATAGCTTGATATCTTTAGCGGATACCATTTGCATGATGGACTCGACTGATGTTTTAAGAACGTGACGAGAAGGGATTGAAAAACTCGCTACAGTACGTTCTCGTCACCCTTGCCAACTGTCAGCACATTAGTAGTCGGTACTGTACTATGCGCATAGATGCAATTGATTTATTTTTATCCAACTTATACTCCCTATACTATTCCATCCACGTTGAGTGGTTTATAATCGACCCTCCTCTTTGGGATGCGTTGTGAGATAAAAAGAGCAATCGGAGGAAAAGATTACATTTGCGAAAGTGTCATCAAATCAATTTAAACGGTAACTACGATTCAATTTCGAGTCGATCATAACAAATCAGCTTTGAATTTTCTGATACTTCACCGCTGCCTAACAAGTTGTCTTTTATCACATCGTGTCTAGCCGCCTCTGTCAACATCGGATACCTCTTCTTATGCTCCTTCCTCCAACCCTTGTAACAATTGTTGTGCCAGCGTAATCAACGTTCACATTCGTATTCAATTCGTACAATTTATCAAGTGTAACCAGTTACAACGTAACTCGTACCATGATCGATTCGAGTGAGCGAGATCGCGTACCCTCACGTCATAACGTGCACGACCGTAACCGCTCGCTTCAATCCATTTACATACCTCCTAGCAACATCCATTTTCCAGCAACATGCACGACACCCGATTATCCTTGTACAATGTGTCACACGTCTCCTTCCGACACTATATTAGAACCATGTCACCATCTCTTCCACTTTGTTTGTCTTGATTCCCTTCGAATGAAGGAGAAGCTCTGTCCAGCATGCTTGTCACCTATCAAATGTATGTCCGATCTCATCCTCCCAGAGCGATACTCTCCATCCTCCAACGCATCCCAAAATTCCACCACACCAGCACACCACAACATTAGACCTTATCCGAAGATAGTGTCACCCACACGAAAAGGCATCCGCAAGGGCAAATGGACCGCAGAAGAGAGCGCATATTGCGATCGGCTCATTGAGGAATTCAAAAATGGGAAGCTTCCATTGGCCGAAGGTACCACACTGCGTGCGTTCCTGTCCAGGTTGCTTCAATGTGACCCAATGCGAATTTCCAAAAAGTATACAGGTGACCAGTGTATAGGAAAGGTGAGCCCAAGGCGCTTTTGAATCCAGCAATGACGCATTCTGCTATATAGATTGTATTTCGACGCCGGGAACGCCCTATATCGGAAGAGGAGATGCAAATGATCCGGGAAGATTTGGCCAAGCTGGAAAAAACGTATTTGGAACGAGAAGAGAGCAATCATCGAAGACGAGAGAAGCGTCTTGAATCAGAGTCGAATCGGGATTGGCATCGATGTGTAATGAGACGAGCATTCTCAACGGATTCCAATGAATCGGAAGGTGTACCATGCGATGATATGGAAGCTGGTCGCCCACAATCTGTTGCTAATAGTATACAGGAAGCTCCACGGACTTTTCATTTGGCGAGCAAAAGGAGTTTTCACGAAATTACCAACTTGAATGACCATGAAAGATCGGCTTTATCCAATAGAGATAGGTTGGCTATCGACAATGACGCAGTGACACGCAAGCAGAAAATGACTCTTGAAAGAGAATATTTGGTACCACCAACCTTTCCAAGAAATTTATCGGACCCCTGTCATCATCCAGTACTTAGTATCAAAGCAATGGAAGCAGAAGTGTCATCTCCCAGTAAAACGTGTGCGACGGAAGGCTGTATTCCCCGCATCCACTCGCTTGAGCAGCTCTCTTACCTTCTCGAAGAACACATACCACAAAGTCCTTTGTCCAAAAGGGAAAAAATAGCATCAATCAGTCGATCACAATACAGCAATTCCGAGGAAACTCCGCATTGGGAAGAGTATCCCACAACTTTATCACAAAATTCAAAACCTTTTCGAAATCTTTCGGGCATTTTTCCTCGAATTCCTTCGCTCGATGATATCCAACGTATCACAACAGACACTATTACGTGGGATTCACAAAGCCCGCGATTCAAATCCGATACAAATGGAGTAAATCGCATTCCATCACTCGAGCGTCTTGCATCATTGGAGAAGCTCTGTCGTGTTTCTTCCAGTGATTTCCTCGCACGTATTGGCTCATCCGATCACTTTCCTCCCAATTCGATTCAAAGCTGTGGCTCCTTTGGAAATCTCTCGTCACTGGCTTCAGGCAATTCCATGCCTCGAAATTCCTCCATCGAAGATATCCTCTCTTTGATTGCATCCTCAGAGTCGGGAACGATGCAAGTTGGGTCATCTACCGCTGCTGTTTGTGATCCATGGGCTTCCATGCTGGGTCTCTTACCGAATGCATCCTCAGAAGTGTCCAAGCGTACTGGGCCCGGGTATTCGAATCTCAAGGACTTTAGGATGGATGCAAACAACGAAATTACAGCAGCGACATTGCTTTCTCTCGACAAACAACGAAACTTTGACACGGAGGAATCAGCGGAGAAGCTCAATGTCGCGTTTTGAAGATATTTAGAGACATAGCGATACAACTTATTGTAAAGAAATTCATTGCGCTTTGCGCTTCGTGTCATCGCTTCGTACGACCTTCGTACGACATTCATGAAGCGCTTGGAAGAGATCGTGGTAATTGTGGTGACGGCCGCGTTGATGTGCGGTGGAAATCTGTGTATCAACGCGTCTAAAAAGGATGGAAAGATATCGTACATAAGCGTGACTGCTACCTTACTAATTGAGGTATCGAAAGCGGCGATGTGTTTGCTAATTTTCGTGTTTACAAAGCGATCTTTTCGAGATGATGTTTCATTCTCTATGAAAAATGCCTTTCTGTATGCGATTCCTGCTTGCTTGTACACGATAGATAGTAATTTAACATTCCTTTTATTGCGTTTAATGGATCCTGCTACGCTCTCTGTCCTCTGGAATATGAAAATACTCACAACAGCGCTTTTATTCCGAATTGTATTGAAAAAAGTGTTGGATTCGATTCAGTACGCTGCAATTGGGCTCTTATTGCTCGGAGTCATCACTAGTGAGTCGGATCTTGCTTCGATGATGGAGAATCGGTCTACGGGAAGTGATAATACAAGCAATTACGATGAGAATCACTTTGTGTTTGGAATTGTTTTGGTCGGAATTGGAATTTTCATTTCTTCATGTGCTGGAATTTTCATAGAATGGGCATTAAAACGCGATCCGAATTGCTGTTTCATGTGGCAGAACATGCAATTGTATATGGCAGGCATCTTTTTCAACTTGCTCGGTCTTTTGGCTGAGAAGGATGCGATCTATCAGAATGGATTCTTTCATGGATATACTCTTTGGACCTATGCAGCTATCATGACGCATAGCATTGGGGGGATAGCCATTGGATACCTTTTCAAGTATCTCGATAATATCGCGTGTGTGTACGCTCATGCGGTTGCAATGATGCTTACTGTGGCCTTCTGCATTGTATTTTTCAACTTTTCGCCTTCATTAGAGTTTCTGTGTGGATTTTGCGTTGTTGTGATTTCGACGTATTTGTACCATTTTGGGGTAAACAGCAGCGAATTTCCAGTCTGTGAGAAGAAGAATAGAGAACCGGTTGATGCTGCCGCATGAAATGCACAGAACAATTAGCTGCACAGCCCTCAGGCGACTGGAGCCCGACCTCGAATTCACGTCATTTTCTTATTTATTAGTATGGAAAAAGCGGGAAATCTGATGGATTCAGGTGTTCCTGTGTTCATTTTCGCAAGATGGGAGTATTCTTTTCTCGAAATAAAGCAGATTCAGCCCCAGAAGATTGCACTCTTCGAAGAACTGAGCCATTATGTTGAGCTTTCAAAAAGGGACTATTGTTTGGAAATAAGTCCGATTCGAGACCGTGTCTCTTGATAAAGTCGATCTTGATCTGTTAATGTGAAATCCTTACGTGGTTGGCTTCTTGATGCTCCATTGTTTGTGCGTCCTTTCTCCTCCAAATACGCTTTATATTCCTCCATTGCGTCGGCATATGTGTCGACTCGAGTTGGTTCTCGACGCAGCATTTTCACCAATAGAAATACTAAACACCATTTATTATGGACAGAAAGTATTTTTGCCAAGTAAATACAGTAGAATCTGCGTAATGCCTCCTTAAGTACGGCATCCCTATGACTTTCAAGGATAAATAGACTGGCAGAGCTCTGGTAGTTCAGTGTTCTAAAATCGGTAGCTTGTATTGAAATGCTCCAGCAAGTAGCGTTACTATCGCACGGGCTCTCTTTCGTTTCGAATTACAGGCTCCAAAAGGTCTTCCTGCTTCAAATCTCTAGACAGCTTCTTGACACTTGGACCATTATGGCTCACCCAGCCTGAGCATTTCCGACACTGAGCGTAGTAGAAGCATGCAGAGATCGCGCATGAGATACAGCTCAGGTATCGACATTCCACATGATCAAAGATGATCCATACATAGAGATAGCTGTATCCTCTTCTTCTATCGCCACCGATTGCTCTACAATTTCTGATCTTTACCAGCCAAAATCTGGTCGCTTTTTATCTCATTGGATCTTCCTTTTTTCATTCTGATATGTGTATTTGTGCTGTATATCTCTTTATTATTGAACCATTTGCAGCTCACATACTGCACCATACAATTATTGAAAAAGATCATTTTGCCGATGGTCTTGTCCTCTCCAAAATCCAATCCGGTGCGCTCCACGTAAAACGGAGACTCCAAAATGCATTTCAGCAGTTTATTTCCGACGAAATAGGAGCCTCCGGTCGCGAAAACGTAAGAATTACGATTGCTCAAATCCCCAATATTGACATGCATATCACCAGCATAACACGTGCTCAAGTCTCGACACTTTTGCATACAATCATAAAAATGTGGCCAGAATACAATAGCGTCATCATCCTGCTTAAAGAAGTGATTCTGTGAGTTCTGTTTATAGACATGATGCATTACTGTTATAGTTTTGTTGTGCAAATTGAGATAACTATCAACACCTTCGTGAAGGATTGTGTCAACCGAGTTAAATAGAGATAATGGGATTTCCACGTCAATGTGAGCGAATAGAATTGTGTGCGGTGATGCAATGAGCCCAATGTAATCCCAATTGGATTGTTTAGAAACAAATAGAATGATTTTCATCCTCGACTGAATCTCTTCTTTATGGAACTCTCGCATCGAACGATGGTCGTGAGAGGTAAGGACTTCGCCTGTGAAGCCATGTTTTACATGAGAATAAAACCTCAGTAATTGGAAGTAGAATCCTAGAGTGAAGCTAATCACAAGTAATAACGCAGTCTTGTATTGCCGCGGTGGTCTATATTCTTTGGACTTCGTTCGTGGTCGCATGAGACCGTTGTGATTCTATCTATAAGAACCAATGGGAGACGATGTGATCTCTGATACTCTAACAATTAGAAGGGTATGGCGCGCATGCTTTTTGACGAGAGATAAGGAAGCTAAAACGAGCTCAATAGAAGATGGTTAGCTGTAAGATGATATTCAGCTCGAGCATTTTTAGCCACTTCATCAGAAATCCAAACATCTTATTGTGGAGTCGTTTGAAGTAGTCGTCGAAACAAAATCGAAATTCACCAGCTTCTTTACGTTTCATGTCGTACAGATGAAAGCTTTTCGCTTGCGTTAGGATAGGACGACCCTATAGAGCGAAAGCTCCAATTCCCCAAGTCTATCGCGAACATCCTAAGTATCTCTGGATAGAACCAGTTGTAGAACGCCAGCATACGTTATGATGCTGACGTCTATTACGCCACTCGACATACTTGACGTATTCTGATTGACTCGTTGAGGTGTTCGGCGTTGTTTGTGACTAAAGAATTTGGGAGAAATCGGCTACATGATGCTTTGTTTGCAACGTACAGCAGCTCAAGAATCCATGATACAACATGCTCGTGATCGAAATGAAGTAGAATAACGATGTGCGTTGCTCGACTCAGGTATCCCTCATTTGTTGGGATTGCAATTGCGCTCTACAAATTCACAAACGCTAGTTAGATGGCAGCAGATTTTCCCTATATTTGATTCAACGATTAAATTTATTGCACCCGCATTGATATTGTCATCTATTCAACTTCGAATGAGCTGAGAGCAATAACCTGTTTATAGTCGAGATTTGTGCATGAAAAGAGTACCATTTGATCGGGAGATTATTCCTGACGTTGAAAGTCGATCATCACGACTGCCTCCCCAATCCAAATCCCTGTATGCTACAATCGCTGAGTTACCAATGCTACTATTGGATATCAACCAAGTTCCTGAGTAGTGATCAAATATCGAGAAATTGAACGAAAATCGCTGTATTAGCTGGTGCCAAAGATGTATTTCAAAGTTAACCAAGCTCTCATACCTCAAATGAAGCATCGAGCGATGCCCATTACAATATGGAAGAGGTATCTACCAATGAAGTACGCATGTATGTATCAATTTCTACTTTGACCAAGTTTTGGCTAGTGCAAGTCGAGTTATGTTAACGTAAACTTTCACTTCTGTGCAGCTTTTTCAATTGCTTGAGGAAACGATCCTCAAGCAACTTGGCCGATGAAAAAGGTTAAAGTGTGACTCGAATCAAAAGAAATAGGGCTTCCTCGTGTGATTTCTTTGGACTTTTTGAGTCAAAGACCAGCAAACAGACAATCTCAGGGACAAAACTGACGATTTTTTCCTTTCAGTTTAAACCAGTATTTTGGCTTACTATTGTACAGTATGCTCGGAAGGTCGGACGAGCATTTCCTCACACATGCATTGTATCCCCTACCCCCACGCTAACGGCAAGATTGTACGAAGTTGTGGCACAAAGAGACACGTATTCATTCAGAAGGGTATCCTATTCTATAGAGATGTCAAACAACACACTCACACACTTGCTTCTCAACAAAGTCAGCACTACAGCGCTTCATAGGCGCTGCGGTGATCTGTAACAGATCGTTGCGTGTCAAGAGCCTTCCAGCAACTTCAATAGTCTCCTTCTTCTTTCATTTTCCTGTCTGCTACTTTACTAGATGTGGTGGCACTTTTGATACGATCGTTGAACGGTGGATAAGGCAATTTGCTCTCTTAGCTTCTCTTCCACTCCAAAACTATTGAGCAAATTTACTCTCCGCTCCATTTGTGGGTACGATAGAGAAAAGAGACCAGCTATCTTGAACCTCGTTGCTCCCTAATATCGCTTGTTTCTATGCGTCACTTCCAATCTGTATTGCAGTCCACTTGTCAATCGAATCGGAATCTAAAATAGAAAATAACACGTGTGAATGCAGATCCATAGCCAACTTTGCAAAATGGCGACTTAAGCGTTTTTTAATGTAGTGGTGAACCAGCGTGCGGATCTTCTGTTGTAGGTAGAGAACACTGCAATATCCAGCGTCTTGATCAAGTGTGCTGCGTTAGCAGGTAGGCAGACAAAGAATATTCCGACTAGTTCCCCCAGCGCAGCCAATTTGAGAGACAAATGGTACAAAGATCCGTCGAATAGGAGCAAAAATGGGCGATCCACTTCATTCGGTACCAAGTTAGAGAAAATCTCTACCCTGCGTAGAAAATCTACGCGATGTTGATGGAACCGCTGGCTGTGCAAATAACCCGAGCGCAGCTGACGGAGCAGTCGTCCATCATGCTGCAGCTCACACGCGGTCCGGGGAGGATGAAGAAGGGAGGCGAGACGAAACCGGAAGTACTGGCGCACGCAGCGACACTGAGATGGAAGTTGGTGGAAATGGACCGTGACCACAAATTGCACGAATTACGAAGGTCTAACACCTTGGTAGTTCCTGGGCGCGCAAGGGAACTTGTTTCGTCAATGCTGAAGATCCGGCTTGCGTTGAGACGATACTCACTCAGGAGCCTCATCGTCGCGTAAAAGAGAAAGATGATATTAGTAACAACAACTAAGAACTGAATATATATCACTTTTCCTTTCTTAATTCTATTGTCTTCAGTGCAAGCGTTTTTTTTGCACGCGAGATTGTCGACGTCTGTCTATTTTAATCTGAGGTTGATGTCGCATAAAGTGGTGGTACCACCCGTCAGAAAAAGCGCAGACAACACCGTGAAGACGAGACAAAATATCGCTAGCTCAAGAGAGGTTTTCGCTACGCTTAACGTGCCGATGAGTTACATCCCGATTAAAAATTCGGCGAGATATATTTGCCGTCTTCAGTAAGGGCTGGAGTAGGGTAGCATCGCAAAGAGGCGACAAGCACATTATTTCGCTGGATCCTGCCATACTTGTAATGAGTGCGTAGGGGAACTCGTTTCCATGAGGACATGATGACGGAAGAAATGCCATTGCGACACGTCGAACGGCCTCTTTGAGAGCTTCATCGGTGTGTTATCGGCATTGTTGAATTTTGTTCGTGCGATGTACACAGCCAAGCGGCAGTCAAAGGACTCGGCTGCGTTTGGGTGGTCTACATACATTCGTAAAACCATGAATCATTACGTTGCTAGTTTGGGGTTGGCGTGGATGAACAGAGTAGATATCAAAATCAGTAACATTTTATTCTTGAAGTGACACAGTCTGTTCGAATCTTCTGCAACTATTTTGATATTCCAACAAGAATAAAAACAGCTCGTCAACTTAGGAAAACTTTTGGAAGAATTTGAATGCCTCAGTAAAGTGGAAAAAGATCCAGCAATTTGAAAGAACATGAGCATGCTGGTAGCTGACTCGAAACTGGTTGATAGAAGATCGTAACCTTGATTGCTCTGGAAGGCCGACAAAAGCAATCTGAGAGCGACGGTGGTAGCTATCATGCATGTGACGCTCGCGACGCTCATTTTCTGTCCCGGTACCGATCAGGTAATTCAGGGCGCGAGTGGAATTATCGCCGTCAGTGTCTCGTAGCGGCTTGATCGCTATGTGGAAGCTGATTGAACTCACGCACCCCAAGAAAATAATATCATACAATTTGTGTCTCCCCGGTACTTGTCTGCGCAAATGCGTCGTATCGTACACAGCCGCCCGAATGATACTCTACAATAACTCCGTCACTCAAAATGCTTTCATGCCCACGCTTCTCGAAGAAAGCGTACTTATGACAATCTTGTTGGACGAATAGCTCGGAGCTGCTCCACGAGTCCCTATTATCGCTTTTTTTGCCAAGTGCGCTCACTAATGCGAAAACGGAGCGTCGACAGGCCGCGATCATCGAGAGACAAGTGGTACTCTGTTGTGACACGCATTTGTGGTGGAACTCGAGGCTGGTCCTGAAAACCTGGATGTTAGAGACGCTCCCTTCGGCAAAGTCGGTGCAGTTGATGGCGAAGCCGCGATTTTTCATTGAAACCTCCCCCTCCAGTCCATGGAGATGGTGCTCGACACTGTAAAACGAATTCTTTTCTCAAGTGTTGTAGACAGGGCGGTTGAACTGATGAATTGTGACGTCCTTGTAGTACATCGCATACGAAAAGTTTCGAAAGGTACTCCCAGTCGAAACCAAAAATCGCATGCTCTCTTTGTGTGCTCTTCTAGCGACCTACTTGTCGTATAGCTTGGGAGCGGCGACGCCGAGAAACTACGTGATAGTATACATGAACGTGGGCACTTTGAGCACGTACTGCCAGAACCCAAATGCCAGCGTTCTTCAGAACGAGCATCATTATGAAGAACACGCCATTGGCGGCAGCCGCAAGCGCTCCCGCAGCCCAACTTTAAATAGCGCGTTATGTGGGCCACCATTGTAGCCAGTTGAGTGTTAAATTCAAGTGGCGAGAAGTTGGTCTGTTCCGGATGGCGTCGGCGCCACCGTGATTGAAGAAGCGGTCGTAGACCAGCGATGGAAAGTTTTCTTTTTCGTCCGGCGGAAATGGCAGAGAGCTGGTGCAGCTCTTCTTGGCGGTCGGCTGCTCAATGGTCGAGTATCACAAAAGCTTGAATGACCTGGTCGTGTTCCGTAGTGAGGGCGTAACGGCGAACAATGGCTGAAGTGACTGGAATGACGCGGAAGGTGGACTTAGCAAGGAATGAGGAGCTTATTGAATGACTCTCTAAATTGGCAATTCAGTGGCAAGTGTGGTAGTCATTGAGAAGATACGTAAATCAAGCAAAGTGAAGAGGGCAAAGAGAAATAGCTGGGATCTACATATGGTCTTTAAACTACTAGTTGCTACAATATTTATTATTCAATCGGCGCTTTTGAGACACAACAAAACATGTGGTGATCAGTTTCTAGTCAAAAGGTCAAGTAGAAAGGGGGCGAAGAAATGACAACACTACATGACAGTGAAGGTACGCAGATTGGGTTAATTGCTCCTATTCCTTCCATGTATGCGTGTATAAAAAGAGAATACGTGTCGATAGTGATCGTTTACTCAATACTATAAAGAAAAGGCTAGATCCACGTGGTCTACATCGTCTAAATCGCTGCGTCGTAATGCAACCCCGAGACGGAGATGTCAGGATGGCTGAAGTGCTGCACGTGTAACTAACTACCCCTTTCTCCAATGGTATTGAGTAAGCGATCATTATCGCCACGTATTCTCTTTCGAGATACGCATGCAAGGAGGGGATAGGAGCAATTAGACCATTCTGCTTGTTTATTTTATCAATGTTCCCTCGTGTAGTGGTGCCAATTCATCACCCCCGTTACACTGTGCTCAGCACACGCTAATCTTAAGACTAGCAACGTAATAATTCATGGTACTTCCACGTGGTCTATGCTACCCGAGGTCGCTGTGTCATAATCTTCCAATTTCTATTCAGCCTTGGGAAGAAGATGTGCTTATAATATCGACAGTGCCATTCATAAACTATTGGAGGACAATCGCTATCATGACAGCAAGTATATTGTCCAATCACAACGCTTTTTTTGTCCTTGCTCATAGTATTGGACAAAAACATTCGAGTGCATCAAACTGGTGGTGTAAATCAAACTGAAAGTTTACATCAAGACCAAATAATGTTGTCCAAACTTTGCACATATTCCATCATAAAAAGCGCTCTGTGTTAAATGAAATACTCATTGAGTGATGCCGTATGAGAATACCATGCCTGAAATGAATATTGCTGCTCCCAATCTATTCGGCGTAGTCGTCTACTCTAACTCTAAGTAGATGTCGTATATCTGCCAGTGCGACCCGTTTTTAGCGTTGATAGCCTTAGATGTATGATCCTTCGAAATGGTTGCTGATTTGGTGACTTCATATAGGATATACAACTGGCTTTGCTCACTCTTTTAGCATTTGCAACAATCACGATAAATGCCTTCCCGTTGCTTCAAGCATTAGGTAACACGAAGTCAAATACTTAGCAGTGCCTGTTTTCAAAACGATGATTACGGGAAGGTAATAATGAGCTATAAACAGGATATTTATGCTCGATCACAATTGAACACAATTGGAACGGCATATAGCAATCAAAATAGATATGCTACATCAGCGGAATAAATATTGTTCGATTGTAACGACAAGCCTCAAGTCGTGCTCTGTACATGATATATGAGATGAGAGCATGCGTCACTCATTCTTATATCACCTATGCAAAGCCCGGATCATCACAAAACAGGCAGAAACAAGCGGTTTTCGGTAGAACGTCATAGTTTACATGGTAATGCAATTCAGGAAATGCCCGCCATCAACACATGATTTTAGTCTTTATATCTACAGACTTGTCTCGACATGCTTAAAGAAACATAATAGTTTCTCTCCTTCATTGTGTTCACCTTGCGTTGGCCGACGCACTCCATCAGCTTGCTCAGTTGAGCCTGCTCTTGAGAAGCATCTTGATTTTGCTCAACAAAGTACGAGTGCAACTGAATACAGTATCGCAATGCCCCAGAAGGGGCACCACTGGCTCTTTATCGTTTCACCACTGGTACTTGATTGCTTGAGTCACTACTGGCGTCACTTTCACTGCAATCAAGATCGGCGAGAGGCAGTGTCATTGATAAGCTCCACATCCTCTCGCAAAATGTAGTCGTCTTTAAAGGCGCGAATGCCGAGTGCACCCATAACTTCATCACGATGGGCGGACTCTCGCTCATATGGGAACGAGCTTGATCTATAGTGAGTGTTAGACTGGAACTTTGTATTGATTATCGCATAAATTAGCCCTATTTTCACCCAGCACTTTCTTATCACTTGCTCGCCAACGCTTCTCCATCTCTCCATCGAGACTCGAACTCCTCCAACAGGGTCAGCTTGCACACAGTATTTGACTCCACCATGTCCAGACAACATAAAAGAAAACGCTTTTGTTCTACTCAAAGAGTGTTTCATAAACGTTCCGTCCCTGTTGAGACCACGGTCAGAAATATAGACGCTACTTGTATGTGTACCTTGCCACCACCATGCGGCGGATGTTAGTGCCGTCAAAATCGATTTTGACCCTATGGCCGCGCTGATTCAGCTTATGAACGTAGAAGAGTACGAGTTGGAGCTGAAGCTGATACGACTAAAACAGCTCGGCCTTCACCGTTACGCAAGCTTTCGCGCAACTGTGGTAGCGTGATGTCAAGGCCAGATGAGCAGAGAAGATTTTGAAACTCGTGCGTTCTGGCCTCCCTACCGTTATCGACCACGAGTTGGCGGACTATCTCGTTGCAATTATTAACGCGGCTTCAGTGCTCGTTGCGCATCACACGAAAAATGGACCACTTTGGTAGGATCGCATGTGTGACGGCGAAACTCATTAAATCTCTTCAGAAGCAGAATTGACCACCAACTCGCACTGCTATTTGCACAGGGCACACGATAACGACGATAACTGTCTGATTTTACCACGTACGCCCGACTGGCTTTCGTGTTGTAGTCAGAGCTGTTAACGACGATGTCGGGTTTGCACGTATTTATCCGACGGAGGAATAAATTGTCAGTGGTGATTTCTTGGTCCTTTAACTCAGATCCACACGAAGGCGGTCGTCCGCTGAGCTTACAGTCTCGTGAACGTAGTCATCGGCGTCGTCGTTGTGATCTTGATCGTGGCTTCGTACCTAGTACGGTGATGACGCCGCTTGCTAACCCCCTGAATACTCTGTTTCGTATTGCCAACTTCGTCACTTCTACCTCTGGTAAGGTGGTTCAAACTAGGTGGAATCTTACTCACATGTAATATTACCCACTTGCGCCTAGCCTAGCAATTGACACACAGTCTGCTTGGCTGTTCTGCTCGATACAAATGTACGACGAAGTCTTCATGTTGCTGGTACTATATATATTACAGAGTTTCTCGAATTTCATGGTAGAATAATCCGATCAAATCTACAATTGAAATGAGGAAGTACGAAGTGTATAAAATCTGGAATACGTTGGTCAATGGTCGACTTTTCTAAATGTTTTGACAAGTGGTGGGATTTGCTGCGCGTCCCTGCAGAAAAAGTCCTTGTATCGATGTTCTTACATAGAGATGCGACTGTACCTATATGGAGCCTACTTCGAGCATCCAGGAACATCCTCGATAAACAAGGCATGTAAACCGACTTTTCATGTTGCTGTTGTCTCACACGTCTCTTACCAAGCATTCCACAACAGGCAGAATCAGCGGTGTCGCTCACTGTCAGATAACAGTAACATGACATATGCCCGATCGGTGACTGATTTATGAGTCGTCTCTACCTGCAGTCCTTAGGATATCAGAATAGGCTTAGAATGACTTGTACGCGACGAAGGCCTACCGGACTACCCCCGATTCAAGCCAGTGCTCCGAGCTCCAACAAAATTCTCGGCGACGGGATAACAAGCAACTTTTTGCTCATGTTTATTTCAAAAGAATGAATTCCAGTTCGAGATCTGCGTGACGTTTACTATAAGCCATAAAGCTTACTTCCAGATCAGCCAACCCATTCCTTTTTGTGCGCATGTATCTTGATGTGATAATCTGCGTGCCCCCGTGTATTTGTTATGCGCAGTGAAAGCTGGCTCCAGTTTCTATTCGACTGAGTATAACGCTTTCAATAAGCCATTATTTTCATCGCATGCGTATATCTCGAAGCTCTTCTAATCGTTCAACCGATGCGAATTCTCTGCGCTAACATCATTTGTCTAGCTTAAGTTTTGTTTCTCGCGCTCATCACTTGGTCGCGTATTGAAGATTCAAGCTCAAGATGTGATGTACTACTTCCGATAGCATAAGACCCACTCTAAAATTTAACGCAATTGCAACTTGTTGCCTCACAGCCCCTGCATCCAATCATAATACGCTATTAGTAAATTGACTATAATTTAGAGGAAGACCTTACATCATACTTCTCTGTCACCGAAAAGACCCAAAATGACAATAATCCCGTCGATTCTCGGCTTTTCTAGGAGCCCATTCAAGCGTTTTATTGAGATCTCAAAGCGCTCAACAACAAAGAGAGCCATATCCTCCACAGAAACATGTTTTTGGGACGAAGTACACTCCCACAACCATCCTCACCAAATTCGCAACGATTTCCTTTCAACTCCGCCAACAGCGGCTGTAATAGGAGCGCCTATGACATGTAGGATCTTTTTGTCAAAATCATCTACCATCCGGTTACCCCTCTCTCTATGTAAAATAGATGGACAGCCTTTACTCGGCACGGATACCGGCCCAGACTTACTACGCGAAGCCGGTAAGTCTGCTTGAGTGTATGATGCCATCCATATCAGCTATTTCACACTAGACACATTCTAGGTCTTCATAAAAACCTTGTCGAGTTGGGTTGGAGCGTAGAAGAGACTGGAAATTTGCACTTTGATCCTCCCAAACGAACAGATCCTATTCTGGACTCCATATACGGGCACGCAAAGCAGTGTTTTGCGGTGGGTAATGGCCTCCAAAAAATTTCCGAGATTGTTGCGAGAAAGACAGAAGAAGGAAAAGTGTCACTGGTGTTAGGTGGTGATCATACAATTGGTTGCGGCTCAGTAGCAGGAATGCTGAAAACGTATCCGGATGCGGGGATCATTTGGGTCGACGCGCATGCTGACATCAACACACCCAAGACCTCACTGTCAGGCAATATGCACGGCATGCCTTTAGCTTTTCTGATGAAAGGTATGGTCGAGAATGAGATTATTCCCGGAATGGAATGGCTCGCAGACGGTCCATATCTACTCCCTGAGCAACTTGTGTATATTGGTCTCCGAGATCTTGATGCTGGAGAACGCCATATCATCAACGAGCTTGGAATCAAAGCGCTCACAATGCAACAAGTTGATCGTTACGGTATCGGAAAAACGATGGAAATCGCTCTAGATCACTTGTGTGGGAAAAAACGGCGTCCCTTACATATGAGCTACGATATCGACGCAGTGGACCCCCTGATCGCTCCTTCCACCGGCACCAGAGTTCGCGGCGGATTAACATGGCGAGAGGCTCATTACGTTGCCGAAGCGGTCGCGGAAACGAACTTGCTATGTGGTTTCGATCTTGTCGAAGTAAATCCCACCTTATCATCCAACAACGACTCTGTCATCACCGTAGACATGGGGCTTTTGCTGATCTCTTCCGCGCTTGGAAATCGCATTCTTTGAGTGCATGATCGATTGGATAAAAATGTCAAGTCGCTTTTACACGAATCATATCTCAGCATCCCCTATGTATTCCGTGCACAGTTTCTACGATTTCCATATATTTTGCTCTCGTACCTCTAAAACTATTCATAGAGTTTCTAATCTCATCAAAGCTGCTTCTCGTGCATAAAACTCTATATTGACGAACTGACTATACGCTATTCCTCATTTGTTGATCAGAGCCGTATGTCACTAATGATAGCGTCTCAAACACCTGAGCCTTCGGACCATAAAATCGCTCCTCAGGCATGCTTACTCGGCTGGAGGGATGCTGTGATGAAATCAAAGCCTCTAAAGTCATGCCGACGTACTGAATTTAATGCTCGTCGCGTTTTATCCGCTCCTTTGGTCGCTATTCCGTGCACAAGAGGCTTTCAAAGGAGACGCGCATGCTCTTTCAATTGCCTACAAACTCTTTCAGGGTCCAAGTCACATTGTCGACACGATAAGAAGCGATCAGAGGCATTGAGAAGCGATGAAAAGTGCCGAAATCGAGCAAAAAGCCATTTGTTACCATACTGTGTTAATGAAAAGCCTTTGTGTTTGGGTGATAATGAGTGCAATAGCTCTCGGGACGAAGAAGTGACCGAAGGTTCTGGGACGGAATTGGAATCAGAGACCGACACACACAGTGATGCGACTTCCAATGTCTCCTCTCGATGCGTATCGATCGAACTGGAGTCTCGAGAAGTATCGGATTCAGACAGAGCAGCGATGGATTTGTGCAATCGGATCGTGGAATTTGAAATCAGACATCAACAATTTTGCGACGTTTTCGAGTTTCACGCGCTGTGCTCCTCCGTTGAGAAAGCATTTCAACAGCGAGCTATTTCAAAACCGCTTGAGATGAATTTATTGTCGCTATTATGGTCTGGAGATTGCGATCAAGTGCGTGATGTCCTGTACCACAAATGTCATCTGAAAACAGCCGTGCGTGGAAAAGTCTTGCAGAACTCCATTCCCGATCACATACAAGCGCATTTGGCCAAGTCAGATGCTTCATTTGTGTCCTTTATCGATCATCTGGCTCCAGTAGAGACCGAAGAAACCAAACCCATGAAAGTGCGAATGCTCAAATCGATATCGGATGCCTTGAATCGATGGATCAAAGTCCTGGGTTATGAGGTTGGTTTGACTCAAGAGCAGATTGCGATCACACAAGGAGCGCTTTTTTTGGCTGGATCTTATCGCCTGGGTCTACACGACCCAGATTCCGATATTGATGTGGTCTGTGCTGTGCCATATCATGTATCCCATCGCGATTTCTTCTGTGGGTTTTCTGCCGTTCTTACTCGGATGACTCAAGTCACAGAATTGGTAACGGTGCCCAATGCTTCCGTTCCGCTCATTTCTTTATCGTACCAAAGTATCAAATTGGACCTTTTGTTCGCTCAACTTCCGTTATTATCAATTGGAGCTGATCTTGACATCCATTCTGACCACATTTTGGCTGGTGTGAGTGCAGCATCTGTCAAAAGTCTGAATGCTCCACGCGTGAGCTCCATGATCCTTTCATTAGTCCCGAATCGTCAAGTGTTTCGGCGAGTCTCTCGAGCGATTCGAGCGTGGGCTCGACGACGTGGCATCTACTCATCAAAGCTTGGGTATTTGAGCGGAATCAATTGGGCGCTTTTGACCGCATTCGTATGCCAATTATTCCCGGGACGAACGGTTTCTTATGTGTTTGTGCACTTTTTCTACGTTCTCTCGGAGTGGCAATGGCCAAAGCCTATAATGCTCAATATCCCGTACGATGCGAAATTGGGTCTGGAATGCTGGAGCTTTCAACTTCGCGATCGAACGCATGTGATGCCGATCATCACGCCTGCGTACCCACAAATGAATTCTTCAGCTCAAGTGACTGCTTCAACGCTATCGGTCATCAAAGAAGAACTGTGGCGAGCCCGAGATTTACTTGAACGAGAGATTCTTTCATCGATAACAAGTCATCAGCAGGATCAACGGACGAGGAAAGAGGCAGGTGCACTTGAAAAGCCTGACACTGATACGTTCCTTTCGTGGGATGTCTTGTACCAGCCGTCTAGCTTCTTTGTTCGATACGACTGGTACGTGGGTCTCACTATTCAGATCGACTCGAGTGAACTCGGCCGATGGGAGACGTTTGTCTGCTCACGTCTCCATAAACTGGTCAAGATGCTACAAGATTTGCCGATGATTGATCTGGTGCACGGATACCCTCAGTTTCTGGTCAATAAGGCAGGCTCGTCGCTCTTTCTTGGATTGAAAAGAAGGTCAGAAGATGATGAGGAATTTCTGTCCAGTGTCAATCGGACAATTTCTTTTTTCATTGCGACAGACCTACAACAAAATGCTCAATCGAGTGAATCTCCAGCTAAAAGGATGCAAACGACCGCGGTACTTTTGAACTGGGACGACCTACCGGACTTTGTGTTTGAGAATGGAAATGCCGATGCTCTTCAGAACCGCGAGCACGACGACCAGCACTTGAAACAGCTGTCTCTCACTTGCATGGGGTCAACCTCCAATGCGCAACATAAATCCCGAAGGCATTCTCACCGATCCAACCTCGCGGCAGCCTCTGGTAGTCGCAAAGCACCGACCTGAGCTCACACTTTGATAGTTGATTGCAGTGAGCTTGAGCCTCCGGGTCTACGAAGAACCCCCTCACGCTGGATAAAAGGTGCTCTATTATTGAGAGATTACTGATCTCCTACACCGAATGAACCGTCTGAATTAATGGTTTTGCACTGCGATCCAATACAACGAATTGGTCCGCGAATTTCCGTCATCAAATGTTTGAATTTGTTGCAATTGATCCCATGCGGCTGATGGATCCAGAAGAGCTAACGCCAAGGTGGCGTACCCTTTCCACAGTTCTTCCACCGAATAATTTGGGCGTCTGAGTGCTTGATCGAGTAAGACTTGATACTCTTCGGCGATATATCGACGTTTGAGGAAAAGCGTCGACGCGGGCGTGAATGGAATCATGTTGATGAGGTGCATGTGCTCAGGCTTTGGACCAAACCAAGTCGAATACTGGACTTTGGTGCAAGCAATTTGTCCAGACATTTTGTTTGCAGCGTATACAGGTTCATAGATGGTCGACCACGAGGGCATTTGCCAATACACCTCAGCAGCCCGGGCTTCCATACTCAATAGCACTTGACCCATCACCGTCAACGACGTCATATTTAGTGCCAAACCTAGCAGATAAACACCGTAATACGCATTGATCGCTTCGCTGACACTTTCTTGAGATTTGCCACCATCCAAAGTGTACATGCCACTTGCAAAGGAATGACCATCAAACCAAGAAAAGTGACGAGCGAATGGGAAATATGGGTCCTCTTGCTCTGGATTCGCGATATCACGCACCAGGCTGAAAATAGCGGCTTCGTGTAGCTTGAAATAAGAAGGACGGAATTTCAATATGATGGCAAGCGTGTTTAGAAAGTAGCCATAGTGAAAGTGCTAAAGATGGTGTTAGAAAATGGTGAGCTAAAGAAGACAAGGACACGTACGTGATCGTTATACCATCCGTTCCCGAAATCCGTCATCCAGAAAATCCCATCCAAACCATTCTGGGAGCAAATTCCGCCCCAAACAGAATCGTACACAAACGGATCGGAGTTGCTTCCGGTTAGCCAGGTTGTCATCCACACTTGAAGCTGGTCCAGAATAGCGTCTCGGACACTGCTTTCATTCAAAGCATTGGCGATCAGCACCAACTTTGCCTGACGATTGACTTCTTTGCCGAAAAAATATGGATCCTCAGCTTTTGGAACATACTTGGAATCGTTGTACAACGACTCGCGTATCGCATCTTTGTGAAGAGGGATGAAGTCCAGATGGATGTCCTGATGCATACCAAACCCAATATCGGTCATGTTTTCTTCCAGAACCCATGTCCTTCCCACCACAGCCGTCATATTCGACTTGAGTGTGCGATATCCGGTCTTTATATCAAGGACTTCAAAGACATTTGAGGTGATATGCATTTCACTAAATGTCATGACCTGATGAGGATTGGCCATCATCAAAAGATCAGAGGATGCATTCACCCCCTTCTTCATGATCGATATCGGCTGGAAGCTGTCGGTATCCCAGCTGAATCCCACAAAGCCTTTTTCTTCTTGAGCGGAGATGTCGATTTTGGCTGATTTTGGATAAATGTGAGCGTATTGGTCCAAGACTGGTTCCATCACATCATCGGCGACCACGGTTACACGAAGCACACCAGAGTACAAGCTGGAATCGATCAATCGGGCTTGTGTTGGAGTGGTGAGGGATCCATCTTGATTATAGGGAGTAGACTCAGAGATCTTGTTCAGGCTCACGAGAGACAGCGTTCGAGCATTTTCAAAGTATAGGATCCACTTTTGAGGCACAGCCAAGCCATTCGTAGCTCCGTACACCAAGGCCTGAATCACAAATTTTCTTCCAGTCCATTGTGTCGGTTTCAAGGGATCCTTTATTTCTTGTCCATTAAGTCTCACAATTGTACCATTGAATTCCAATACTGGAACGACCTCATGGTACCTCACAGTCAAATAAGGAGCTCCTCGACTGAGGGACACATTCATGCATTGAAATGGAGGAATGAATGGGGCAGTGTCGGTGATCACACTCTCCATCACGTCGAAACCATATCGCACAGTTACCGAAAGCGCATCAAAAGCGACGATTTCTCGCGAAGTAGCGTGCCGGGTGCTTTCTGAGGCGATTGATTTATTCCCGGGCTCCATTACATTGCGAAATCCAGTGATTCCCACGTCCATGTGAAACACCTCAAAGATACTCACATTCGTCACAACGCGCCGTGTGTCTCCATAAGAGATTTCCAGACGTTGAGGGAGATTTCGGACTGTGAATGGACTCAGTGTAATTTCTCCACTGCCCACATTGAGTCCATGAGAATCTCCGACTAAAAGATTGGACCAGAAGGAATTGGTTGGGATTGCCTGAGGGAATCTACGTCGGTCAATCAGTTTCGGTGGAATTTTGTGTTTTGCGAGTGAGAACGGAGGAAGGGAGCGGTCGAGTGAGTTTGTTGGAAGCTGGGTAATAGGGGGTAAAGACTGAGCTATCTTTGAGGAAGGTCTCAGGGACACATAGATGGAGACGACGATTACAAGTGCTACGACTAGTGGCAGAATGAAGGATTTCGACATTCGAGCTTGCCATCCTCGTGCACGTAGCAGCGGCGTTGTTTCTCGGTTGTTTGGGCTTGTCGACATCTTGGATTTTGGAAAATGATACCGAGATTGTGAGCTTCGAAATCGAAAAAAAAAAGATTCAATTTCCTAAGCGGATATTGGTTGTGATAATAAATAGGGTCATACAGGCGTGATTGAGCTACATGACGATTTTGTGCCCATCAGGTATTGGCGGTCATCGGCTTTCACAGTTTTAGATACACTTAGAAGGTTCCATATTTAGATGGCAGTGATGATCCGACCAAGTTTGGAGGACGGATGCAATTCACTTTTTACAGAAGCTTTTTGTCCATGTACTTCAGCCGGCAGTCGTTTGACCAAATGGATACTCAGATCCCTTCTAAATGGAGAAGGCGGGAGCGAATTGAGGCCGCTAACTACGAGAAGGCCGTTAAATGATCTGAGTTAGCTACATGAAAATGGATAGATACACAGGCAATCGCCTTTAACATATCCGTGTTTCGAGTTCGACTAAGTTCAGAGGGTAGGCTCGTACTGAGCTTCGGAGTAAAGCGGTTCAGGCGCTTGTTATTAGCTTGTGAATCATTCAATCCTTTTATAGTTGTGGTGTTGGCTCGACAAATACTCTCCTTCTCAAGATATACACCTTCCAACTTGACATATAACGAGAAAGTATGCGTTTGATCGGCTTTGAGTCGAGTATATTTCATTCCGGAGGCTGGTCGTGCTCGCTGGCCAGATAAAACAAACCTCCAATTACGAAAAAGTTAGACGTGGTTCGATAATACAGCCAGATGTACATCAGAGTAAAGAGCTGCTCACTGGATACTACATAAGCGATACCCGTTGAATGACAGCTGTATTGTGCTAAATACATGAGGCACGCTGGAACATTCTACAGTCTTGTCTTCCTGTGCTCTTGAATGCAGCCATCGTTGTAGAGACGTACTGCTACAAGTTTTTAACTATCTTCGTAAGACTGTTCCCAACGCATAATTCAATGATAGAAGAATGTCTTCATATAACGCTAGTGATCTCATCTATATGAACGGGGTTTAAACGTTCACAGATGAGATTTTAGCGTGTATGTGGATCGATCCTGATTCCACCAGAGCTTATATTCAACAATGAGAGGCTTTGTGTGCCTAGACATTCAGATGTCAAAGTAAGTGGGCTTCTGCTCAGGTAAACGAGCACAATAAGCGTAACTTTGTGCACAAAAATTGTCCTTCGATTTCAAGTCAAGTGGTACATGTGGCCATTAGTCAAGTAGGCATGCAGGTGCTATGATGATTTAGCGGCAGTATGTTTAAACCGAGAATTACTGAATAGAGCCGCATTAACGGACCCTATCTTCATTTAATAATGCCATTTGGCCAAGTACTTACCGGGCCTCCGGGCTCTGGCAAGACGACCTACTGCGCTGGAATGCGAGACTTTCTCCAGCAAAATGGTCGCGATACAATCATCATCAATATGGATCCAGCTAATGAGAATATAACATATCCTTCTCCGCACTTACTATTTTCTCTATTGCAAATGACGATAATTCCTTGACATATATTTACGTATGATTGTGCTATTGATGTTTCAGAACTTATATGCTTGGAAACAGTTATGGATACCTTGGATCTTGGTCCCAATGGAGGGCTCGTTTACTGCATGAATTACATCGATAGCAACTTTGACTGGCTCGCAGGACAACTGGAGGCGTTCCAAGGTCGGCGTGTTTCTATCTCCAGACTTTTACACTCATCCTTTATCCTAGATAAATACCTCTTGTTCGATTTCCCTGGTCAAGTCGAATTGTACACTCACGAAACAAGTGTTCACAAAATACTCGAAAAGCTTGGAAAGCTAAATTTCCGGGTACGGTGCCTCCCACAGAGTCCTTTATGTTGATAACGTCTCGGTCCAGCTATCAGCAGTTAACTTGGTGGATGCACATCACTGCACAGATAGCTCCAAATTTATATCGGTAGTACTAATGAGTTTGGCGTCGATGGTGCGCCTGGAATTACCACATATTAATGTGCTGTCAAAAGTCGATCTGATGGAGCAATATGGGAAACTGGGTATGTGCTCGTATGTGCTCGTATGTACTAGGTCTCTGCTTCTCTAATATCGCTTCGATAGCATATAATCTCGACTTTTACACGGACGTTTTAGATTTACGATTTTTACTCAATTGGCTAGATGCGGAGCGGCTCGGCTTGCACTTTGATGAGGAAGACGAAAATGGGAATCAAAAGTTGGTGCTGGATGAAGACACGCAAAGGACCGAGTCGAGAGGAAGTGGATCGTCTAAATTTCAGCGTTTGAATGAGGCTTTGATCGACGTGATTGAAGATTTTAGCCTTGTGTCATTTCATCCTATTCAGATCCACGATGCAAGATCTCTCAAAGCTTTGATTTTAGCAATCGATAAGAGCAATGGCTACGTGTTTACAAGCGTTGACTGGAAGAGTGCTGTTGCTCAAGATAGCAGGGAAGACAATGAGCACATCATGGACATGCAGGAGCGATTTTTGGGCACAAAGCGATCACAAGACGATTCTAGTGAGTTGCAAGAAGAAATGCGTAATGTAGCTGGAGTGAATGGCAGGCGGTGACAATAAAGAAATACAATTTCAAAAAACTTATTGGTCGGGTAGACGCAGAATCAAAGCGCTTTTCATACGACGGTGCTGAGGCTAGGCGTCTTTGTGTCTTGGGCATCCAAGTAAACGTGGCATACTCAAGAAGTCAAGCATACTCATGCAAACTGACACTGAAGCCAGGCTACGGGTTTGCGGTTCGCTCCCCACCATCCGTCCCCATTTTGGAAACGTCCATCGCCATGATTGATACTAGCTTCATAGAATCTGTTTCCGTAGTACGTTCTCGCAAACATATCGTACGTGAAAAGCCCTTTGCAGCTCCGAAGCTCCACTACGCCGTCATCGGGAGTGTGATGAGGTGTGACCGCACTCAACGCCCCATACATAGCCGACTGAGGACTTAGGAGACCCATGGAGTTCACACCGCACAGACAAGAAGTGGTCATTTTTCGATGGACATTTAGCGCCCTCGCATACCAGCTTCGTACTTCGGGCGGCATGGTCTTCGATGTGATATATTGAAGCGATTGAACTCCTTGCGTATATGGGCAAAAACGAACTGCTTCCAAAGCTTGGCGCAAAGGCCCCTCAGAGGAACACAATTTCATGGCTAAAGTTGCAGTCTCTGTCCCAACCAAAAGACCCTGCAAAGATATCCACAAAGAAGTTGGCCCGATCGCACATTGATTGTGAAGTACCGCTCCAGCAATTATCATATTTCCCATCGAGTGACCGATGAAAGCGACATTTTCGAGACTCATTGAATTCGTGCTTCCTGACAGTCGCATGGCGGCTTCACATATCCTGGAGGTGATATTTGGGCTCATCCATGGATTACGCATTGTATCGAGGCGCAAAAACGTGGTTGAGGAACAACATGGAACATGATTCTGAATGCTACCCCAGTACCTTTTGAAAGAAGCCTCTTCAGGGTGTACAGGCTTTTCATCCCTCCGTCTATATCCATGGATGAACAAGCATACTTTTTTTCCACCTCTGCAAGTTTTGCATCGAAATGTATTGAAGGCTCCTAATCTTCGCTTTCCTCTAGACACAGCCAACACGTCCAGAGCACGATAATGGAGTCTTTGTATGTGTGGGTGAATATTTTGCTGATACAGAGAGCGAAGACGGCGGTGCGCTTTGTCGATATTTGATTTGATTGCACCCGCGACACTCGGCGGGTTCTCATCCATTCCAAAGTCCGCTAATGAGAAATCAGCAAGGTCACCAGAATCGTCTTCTTGATCAAGGTCACGACATAATTCAAAATTCAACTTTTGTGGAATGGCCAAAATACTCCTAGGCGGAGTTTCTTCTGTATGCTCATTAAGTAGCGCTACAGCGGCTTCTAGGTCCTCACCGTGGATCTTCTCAACCACGCCAGCTGTATTCCCAGCACAAAACACGTATGGCTCATTCGCGAAGAACAATTCGACGAGTTTACCATCACCACATTTGATGTTGAATGTGTCAGACGATACGTCGTCGATAACTCGTGCCGAACGAACAGCATCTGCGATGAGATGAAGTGGAGGTACATTTGATGGTTCCAGGCATTTTGTGAGTAGAAGGGCTCCCGATGTTTGATTGTGTATAGTGACAAAGCCTCGGTTATTCAGTAAAGTGAATTTGAATTCTCGATGTCCGACACTGTACGAAAGCTGTCCATCGAATCGGATCGTGCGATGATCGTTATTGGTGGTGACAGGGAACAGGATGGCTCGAAAATTTGTATTCTCCGGGCTTAATTTGGACCCTACGCGTGGAGTCAACGTGACTTGAACACCTTTGCTTCTCGCAACCATTTCCAGAAACCGTTGCGTTGGATGTTGTAGCGCTTCGAGATGCCATTGATGCAAGATGATCAACGCGAGGACGCATGCCCCACCAGCAAAGACAATTAGCTGCCAAAGTATGTAGAGTTTCGATAATTTGTGGACACGTTCGCTGCCCAACTTTGCGGTCGGAGCAATTAAGTGAGTCATTGTATCGACCAGCGGCTTGATTGTTTTATAGGCTTTGTTCTTTGGATGAGTAGATGGTGACCGCTGTCATTCCTGCTTTGCTGTCCTTACAACAGCTACCACCTCAGGCAGTAGGAGTGACTCATACATTTTGATGTAAAAGCCTTGGAAAGTGGTCAGCTAAAAGCGGGACAGCATATTTAGGTTTACGAGGGTACAGAAGTACAGAAGCTTAGAAGGAATATTGATCTGTGCGTTTATCTGTAAATGGAGACTCATACGCCTATGGCGGCAACTAAATTCATTTCAGTAGAGCACGCGTGCTGCGTTTCTCGCATCAGACGCTGTTGTTGTATGTATTGGGCTATTTTCTCCTGCTGAAGCTGTCGCAATATAGCATTTAATGCATATATTTCTGCCCTTCTTTGCGATTTTACTTGATCGACCATTGTGCTTTTCTCTACTTCTGCATGATTTGGAAGCCTAGTGGCATTCGAAATTGACAGGTTTCTGGTCTTGGGTGTTTTGACAAGCTCCTGTGAGTGCGTTCTGATGCTGCGTTCCGTCAAATGCGCCGAAACCTGTCGAAGACTTTGACCTTTCTTCACCTCTTCCCCTTTCACAAAACTCGAAGTGGCATGAGATGGAGAAGATGCCAGCGATCTGGATCGTTTTGACGAGGTGGCGATGAGAGGTACTCGAAAGCCAGCACCGCAAGGTAAATTATCTACATAGAAAGATTCTGTCTTAGACAACGTAATTGATAGCAAAAGTTCAGTATTCTACCCATCGCCAATCAGCTGAAGTGATAAAGTGTTCATGGCGTTTGGAGGCACATTACGAGGACGCCGTCCTAAACATTTGAATGCTCAGCTCAAAATATGTCATAAGAGCGCCGGGCACTCCGTACCAGGCAGTTGTACCGGTAGACCCTATATTTAGAAGGTGCGTCCTGAAAATGATCTTCTCGTATCAATTTAATGCGTTAAGGAGGGATCAGCGATGTCTCTTGTACGTACGGAGCCGTCCAGATCGATTGCTGCAGCAACACTTTACAGCCATGGTTTATATCGAGCGGGATAATGGATCGATACACGAGGGGCTGTATGAGTGCTTCATGGATATAGATCAGTGGTCACGGCACGTAAGGGGTTGCTGCGTTTTTTAGAAATGCGAATGTCATATCGTCGCATAGATGGACACGATAGGAATTACAATGAATGTGGCGGATTTCTCGTCAGTATTAGAGGTACTGTTCGCTTGATGCCCTTCATATGTATAACGAGGCTTTCAGGATTCTTTAAAGAAGCCGAATATGGTGAGCGCTTCAATTGCAAGTGGAGAAAGTAGTGTGCAGGTCGTAATCAGATATCAATTGGCTGAAACAATTATCCGTAAAGGTAGCGAGAGAACATCATCTTCGACATATTTGATGCACGTTATTGTAGGCCGTGTCGACCTGAGATTGCTGGAGCCCAAATCGGATGCGTGCACAAATGCTTTACAGTCGCTTCTTATTGGAATACACCATGAGAAGCATACTCCCATATGTACCATAAAGATGGAAATATCAATGGATGAAGTCAATGTGGATCAGAAGTGCAAAGATAACGCTCCCGGGATCAATGAAGCTCCGACTTGTGTCCTTGAAAACTCAGAGCAATTGAAACGCCCTTCTATAGCCGATCCGGTGCTTCGGCAACGAAAACGTACTCGAGGGGCCAAGCTACTCCATCAGATGTAGGAGTCTCTCAGTTCTCAGCATACACTTGGATCTCCAATATGTGCTATTTGCACCACATGCAAGGTCCGAACCTGTGTTCGATTTAAGAAGTATTCATGATGTAAACCATGTTTTGATGGTTGGAGAATCGACAGCTCAAGCCTTGCTGGAGACTGACTGGCGATAATAACGACTGGATCAAACAATTGCCGGGAGCAGTAATGAAATAGCAAAGCATCTATTCTTTGATTGATACCAACATTGTAATTACTATTCCATATGAGTTTCATTTGTTTTGGCCACAGGTTTGGTCTCCACCGTTTATACAATGGAGTGAAATTCACGCTGGCTCTATCACATATGTTGGTACCCGTAAGATGAGGCACTGAAACAACAACGTGGTTGTTCACATCTAGTGAAAGAGATGGACAGCACCCAGGGGCCAATGTGAGGCCGGTATCATTGACTGTGAAATATCTTCGGAGTAACAAAGGATGAAAAGCGGAAAGTTCTAGTCAAGCACAAATCATTTAGCTTCAGTACCTGGATCGATTTGATACCCCGAGGCCTCTACGAATGGAATATATACAGCACTACTTCCACCATCATCGTTGTTTTGTCCATTTTCTTCAGTATGACAACACATTTTGTGATTGCCGATTATTGAAAGACCCTTATGATGATCGATGCCATCTTTAAATGCATAAGGTTGTAATTTAATTCAGCGTCAATTCAACACAGTTAACCAGTAGCAGAGTTTAAGACCACTCAAACGAAGGCTTTCTGAACTTGGGGTTACGAATCAACTGATAAAACAAGTGCTGAGGATTGCTAACTCCAGATGTTTTGCCAATTTTGAAGATCAGACAGGATGTAAGAAATTGAGTGTCTAGATAACAGCTCCTGTTCGAAAGCCAAATAATAAATCGCAGGACCCTACGGTTACGCTCTATGCAAGTGACCGACGAACATTTGATTTGTCCCTAATTATAGCGGAGATGCGTCCTCTCAATCGACGCTTTCACTCAGTGGAGAAGGTTTTCGAAACAGCCGACGTTGAATTGATGCTAGACATTGGTAGCCTAGGCTTGAATGGGTGAGTATTGGCTCCACGGGGCCCGCGATCTTCCGAGCGTATTTGCGGCGATGGCAATCGGATCTTGAATATCATTAACGTTTGCATCTTTGTCGTTCGTTTATAAAGCACATCGGCGAGCCTAATGGACGTTCATGTAGGCCTCAATGATACAGTACTCTAGACTGCAAACAAATCACCACCAACTATACTCAAATATTATAGCATATAATGGTTCTAGAAAGCAGCTCATGAATGAAGCAAAACGTTCAATTAAGAGCTTGCTGATTATGATACAATTGGCTTGTATTCGTATTGCTGAGTTTATTTTGTACACATATATTGTCTTCAATTTTTACGGCGTGATATGCTTAGCATGCGCCCGGGTATATCCGATCTAACTGCTAGTACTCCATAAGAGATCTTTGTTGTGCTGTCGAATTCTCATGATTGCTGAGCGATCCGTTGGGCTAGATGTAAGCCTAATCCACATGATCCAATTATCATCGCCTAGCGCAGATACGCTCGAGAGATCGCGAGTCTCGCGGCCAAGTACACGACTCATCAACAAAACCTCAGAATGATTAATTGGATTAACAAGCTCGGAGAAGACCTTGATGGTAGGGTAATTTGGATGCCGCGCGAAAAATCCCCTAACAGCAAAATCTCAATCACCAAGGTGAAGGATATAAACACTTTGCTTTTTCTGGTCAACAAGTAGCCGATAGGGCACGGATGGCGTGATTTAGGTGTCCCAAGCTTACCATCAAAATCGCGCACATCATCAAATGAGCTCGCAGAGGAGAGCTTTTCCAGTTGGTGGCGTATACGGTGATATATGAAAAAGTTCGTGCGTGCAACTTTTTTAATCTGATTAAGATAAGACACGTGGTAGACCTCATGCCGAGGAATGTCGTTGTGATTGTTGGATGGAAATACGTTTGGGCTCAGCCCATTCGGCACAAGTTCATCTCCTGTTGATGTCGTGCGGTTTCGACTAATGGATTTATTATACCATTGTGGCTCAGCGTACCAGGGATGCGACTAAGCCAGAATGTTCTGAACTGGTTCAAGGTGATGTTCCAACCACGAAAGTCAATCGTTCGACCAGCAATATAACACGCTAAACGTCAAAAACGATTGGGTTGCGGCCTCATTTGCAACAAAGGTGTTTCCGACTCTTTACAAAACGAAGCTTCCTGCCCTCAGCATATTTTTATGTGAAGCGTCAGTTGCGTGCATCGTAAGCAATTTCAAAAAATTACGCCAAATCGAGCTACCAGTATCCTCTGCTGGGTCTCGTAGAGTTCCTAGGGGTGAAGAATCCTCAAGGTGATGAATTACAGCCTTATGCTTACAAAAGCCTAACTAAAATAGAAGCTTTTCAGTTGCGGTCGTTGCACCTGTTTGCGTATAACCGGAACCGCAGAGCTTCCGTGTGCCTCTGGACTAGTCGGCTTGGTGGGTTGGCCTCCTCATGTCAACGTCGCGTCCGGCACTTTTGAAACGCCCGACCCGCCGGCATACGCAAAAGAATCAACTGCAATCACACGGGCGACAATGTGTCGTCTAAATAAAGCTACAATGGCATTGGAACATAACGACAATGCCTTGATATCGAGCATCTATTATACTCCAAACGGTGAAGTCTTTGTTCGGGAATTCTGTAAGTAAAATTTGATATAAACAGGATTCAGTGGACCCAAGAGCTATTTCGACACTGACTCGCAATAAAAGTCGCTCTTCGCTAGCATCAAGGATGTGACTCGATACCATTTCATCAGTCTACAGTTGGATGGCGGAATGCTGCAATAGATCTTTACTCGAGATGTAGCAGGCTTGATGATCTGCAGAAGATGTACGAAGACTATCTAGCGCATAAAGTCGGCTATGATCTGGTTCCAAAGGCAAAGTTCGCATAAATGCATATCAGGCGACGCATCCTGGATCGCCCTACTCGCTTGTAGGTTTCGAAGCCAACGAATATGAGGAGGTGCACCTTGGAAACAGTTCTGCACCGCTCTATGAGACCGCGTGCTGCTGAGGATCAAAGAGCACACTTTTGTTGCACAACTACAAAGTATCAGATTCGGATGTTTTCGTATCGCTGAAGTCCATGGGAATCGTTTCTGATGTATATAAGAAAGACCAAAATCATTGGAGTAGAACTGGTGTCGTATGTGATCCTAAAAGCACACATGGCACCGATATACCTCGCGATACTACAAGAAAGTTTCGTCT
This sequence comes from Albugo laibachii, assembly GCA_902706625.1. Classification (NCBI taxonomy): domain Eukaryota; phylum Oomycota; class Peronosporomycetes; order Albuginales; family Albuginaceae; genus Albugo; species Albugo laibachii. The sequence continues at coordinate 69,810 of CACSLJ010000062.1, forward strand.
TATGTGAAGTATTTTAATGTCATTGTTCGAGAATCGATTGCACAGAAGCACATGCATTGTTCCTGCTTCAGTCCGTCTGTAGTTTGACACTTTTGAGCTCTTGAACATGAAATGCGCAATTATGAATACCCAACGACCTGTAGAATACAACTACTTTCTCAAGATTGCCCTTGTGGATCGAAATACAGTAAAAAGAATCAGCATCTTCGGAGCTGTCCCTACTCCAAATCCGAGCGGTGGTTGCACACGTATCACGTACACGTGTACTTTGTAGGATTTAGGGGAGAATAAGTGACACATCTGACTAAGCCACGTGTAGATTGAACTTAATTGCCGAGATCTGACTCATGCATCGCATTTGCATAAGGCGTAACAAGAACTACGAAAACGCTCGTCGGTAAAGGGAGGAGAAGGATTGCTGCTTGCTGGATTCCAAGATATACTCTACACATGCCAGCTTCAATGACTTATAGATTAAAAATATGTCAAGATGATGTAAAAGGCATGTGTATTCTTCCCTTCCTCTACTTGATTAAAGTGATGGGGACTTTGTGTTTGAAGCGCACGACTTGATTCACTTTCAAATCTTCCATTCAGTCAGACATGATATTCAAGAAATCGTTATTTGTCGGACTTGTCCTCCCCACTGCTCTCTCTTTAGACACAAGAGAAGGAGGTGAGGATGGCCGGCCAGTATCAAGACAAGAAGGACACAATTCCAGGGACCTTATCAACTTTCCAATACTGGTTCCTGTTCGGTTCTGCGCTTAACAGATTCGTATTACGAGTTCATCGAATCTTACCAATCCTATCATCTTCCGTCAGAAAAATATCCAATGCAACGCGCTAAGTTTCTGAATGTACTACGTGATGGCATTACCAAAGTCCGCACGGCGCTCCGAATTATTCTAGACAACCATGGAGCTTCGTATTACCGTCATCAAATCGAAATAGTCCTTGGGAGAAATAACGATATAACCGATCACGAATACTAAGGCTGGCTATTGAACTACATGAAGACGGCTACATGGTACCTTAAAGATATTCAGCAGCAGTGGGAAGGCAAGAATAGAATTGCTCTCTATGTACTTTGTAGTTGCGCGAAGCTTGTACTGGAATAAAAAGAACTGTACCAAGGATGAGAAATATCAATGCTGGCTATTGAAATACATTCAAACTGCTTCATGGCACTTCAAATATATTCAGACTCGTTGGGCAGGCATCGATAGAATCGCTATCCATGCATTTTCTAAATGCGTTTTTTCTCTTCCCTAGAATTTTATGCGAAATATACTTTGATACACTTGTAAAGCCATTTCCTCTCCCTGAATCTGTCCTCACCGATCAAAATCGTCTTTGCCAGCAGCATTCGTTGATTTTCCAACTCTGATGCCTTCCAGCTCATTTTTAAAGACTGCAAACAATTGAATTCAGTCATGTTATAGTCCCTTGAGCCCTACCAGCGATAGAAGCGATCGGCCGGTGTCAACTGATCATGTCACTTGACCGGTAAGTTTACGTGACTACAATGCTATCGCAGAAAGAGCTTGATATTACCGCTACTGGTCCAAAGTCGCTCCGACCGCAAAGCGACCTAGTTGAATCAGATCAATATCTCTTTTCTGGGATGACCAAACGGTACAATTAAGGTCGGAACTCTTCCCGTATGCAACACATCGACGGGCAGATGAATCTTCGAATTTCGCGAACGTGATGTCAACGGTGTAAGCCTTAATCGGAATCGCAAGCCAGTTCTAGTGAGAGCAGCATCACAAAGTCCTTCCGTTTGAAAGATGTTGCGATCATAGGATACGCCGGGAAGGCGAGGTAAAAATGAATTCATCCGACGCCCAAACCGCTAGGGCTTTGGTGCTGAGCATTAGGTCTTTCTCTTTTTCCAGCCAGACAACGCTGTTTGCGAGAAGCAGCCATCTCCACTTAAACTTTGAATCTCAAAGACGATAAGGCCACTGTATCGTCCACCAGATGCGAAGTTAATCAATGCGACTGGCCTAGCGGAATGGTTTTCGACAAGCTGCGTACCTCACCTTTTGAGTTTTTCAACTCTACAGGGCAATTTTAAAAGTACAAGTAAGATGTTAGATTTCTCTTCGGCAGGTTTAAGCTTCACCGATGTTGTCGACCGCTGTAACAAAAATTTACGACTAGTGAAATTTGCTCAAAATCTAAATTCGACTTGCTGTTCAACTGGCCGAAAATTGAAGGCTTTGGTGCTGTCTTCCGAATGCGAACCATTTTGACTCACGATGCATGGACCTATTGAGTCATTTTCCTCTTGTTCATTGATTTCTGAGCTGAAATATGTGTCAATAAGTGAAGAAGCCATGGCACTAACATCCTGATTTTGATCATAACATAACTCTTCCAATTTTGCAAGGCAACCACTCTCCTCCAAAACAATGCGTCCTTCCTGTGGGTTTTTACTCAATAAGTTTTCTATGGTCTCAAGAATAACCATTTCAAGCATTGGGTCCTCCCACTCATCTAACAGAGGACAAAACGACTTTAAAACACCAAGTCGGATCAGGTCCAAGATGCAGTCAGCGCTGCTTTGCACGATAATGTTGCACATTGCCCACGTAGCTTCTCTTCGAACACGATATTCTGCCCATGTGATTTGTTCCACTAACGAGACGAGGACGTTTGGAGCGTGTAGCATAGCAGTGACCTGTTGCTCTTGACCACCAGCGATGTTTGATAGTATCCAGCAAGCTTCCTCTCTAACTGATCGACTAACATTGGATAAGACCACAGGCATGGCGGATAGTAATTTCGCATCGATAACGGCCTGACAGCAATTCAATTCCCCGGAAACGACGTTACCCAATAATCTCAAAATAGGAGATATCACCACAGCACTTTGAGTGATATGTAATAATTCCACCAGGCAAGTACACACGCCTGATGCGACGATAACTTCGGTCATTTCTTGATCAAACACAGTCAGCTCAACAAGAGACCAGCAACTGTCACAAAGTGTCAAAACAACTTCTTCTGTCAGCTCAAAGGCCTCTTCATCCGAATCATTGCCATCATTGCTCAGGATTTCATCGACTACCGGCATTGGTCGAAGATCCGATATTTGGGCGGTGAAAACCATATTTTCTCCAGTGTCAAAATTCACATCGACGTCGACAACTTCAACCGTGCTATTGTCCACTGCTCGCAAAAAGCGAACAACCGCAACATCATTCGGGGCTGGTTTACCAGTCGAAATCTCGAAAAGCCGCCAAGGAGAGATCGAAAGGGGTGCTGACACAGACACCTCGCTTTTCCCTTGCGAATTGCCTTGTTTTACAGCATGGATCTTGTCTCGAGCCAAATGAAGGATCACATTGCAAATGACATTCACAATCTCTTTTTTGACAGTACTGCTCAACGCATTATGCTTTTCTAGCACATCAGGATACTCAATCAGACTTCTCAGTAACCAGACTGCTGCTCTTCGAAGTGAGGGTGTAGCCATTTGTATGTGTGGTAATACAAGTGAGGGAGGAAACTGCTGAATAACCTCTGTGCAGCATTGAGGTGATTCCGAAGCGATATTCCCGAGACACCAGGCCGCTTGAATCTGCAGATCGGAGATACCAGATTGAAACAACTGCACTAGCCGGGGAACTGCGCCTGCTTGAATGACAAATTTTGCTTTCTCCATAGAAGAGATGAACCTCAGCGCAAATGCCGCATCCGAATGAGTTTCCAACGACCTTGCATTCTGAATGGGTTCATTCAGCACCTGAAGAAACCACGGTAACGCTGTGAGAATTGTGTTCCACAGTCCGGCATGCTGCGAGTCCGATTCATCAAAAAGGGAAGGAACACCACTGGATAAAAGGTACACAAATCCCCGCACAGATTTTTGGCGTGTCACAGGATCTGCATGCTGAATACCTAGTGACACGTAATAGCAGCATTACATCGGTAAAGGATCATTGCAAGCAGAAACTGTACCAATAAGTAAGGATTGAGACCGAGCGGCAATATTCTCCAGCAATTCTTTCTTGGAGGTTCCGTCCAGTCCGGTCGAGTTTGCAGCATTGTGCTCCGCATCGATTGTGCCTTTTGGTCGATTTGCCTTCAAATTTCGTCTTGTCGTGTAGACGTCTTCTTTTTTCGCTTTACGTATACATAACAGCGTCTCCTGACGCTTGCGCCGACCGGTCAAACCGCCTTTATTTTCGACTCCCTTTACCGATTTCCGAGCGCTTGACATTGTTCGACGAGGTTGCAAGTAGTGTGGTTTTTATTGTAAGGCTTATACTAGGATGCATTCGGAAATTATGTGAATATCTACATTACAATGGTTCCTGGCTCCGGGATGTTGGTGGAAATGGCTTTATGCGGTAGAATGAGACCTCCGTTGATGAATTTCTCATCTTTTACTTGAACGTCTTCACCCACAACGGTGGTTCCCTCTAGACGGCACTATAAAGCAGAAAGATTGGAGCAGAATGAGAGAAAGGCTTTTTAGCGAATAAAGGCTTTGTACCCATCGACCAATTGTAGAGCCCCAGCCGACAATTGCTGAATGAATCCAAGAGTTTGCACGTACTGTGACACCACGTAATAGTGTCGTGCGACACAATCGCACACCATCTTCGATAACGCAGTTTGGTCCAATGACGACATCAGGCCCTATGAGGCAAGCTTCACCAATAATAGCACTGGGGTCCTATCGTGTTGGATGCATTTTGAGGCTTCAAGTCAACAAATGCGTATAAGACGTACCACAAGAACGTTACCAATAAATCTTGGTCCACTTGTAAGCTGGTGAGAGCTAGTGCGCTGCAAATAATCGAGGTGTAGGCACATCCCAGATAAAAAGTCTTTTGGCTGGCCGATATCCATCCAGTAACCAGGCATCAGCATAGAATAAAGATTTCCCTCAGCAGCCATTTGTGGAAAAACTTCTTTTTCAATAGATGTTGGTCGGAGCTATCATCAACATTGATCACGAGAAAGCGTACGAAAAGCTGCAATTCCCAAACCTGAATTCGATCTAAAATTGCACGATCAAATATATATATACCAGCATTGATCTGATTGCCGACATACTCTTGAGGTTTCTCAATAAACTTTTCAATCTGACCCTCTTGATCCGATAAGATAACGCCATACTTGGAAGGCTCCTCGACTCGGGTGACCATGATCGTACCTTCTCCAGAATGACTCTGATGAAATCTTAGAAAGGCCTCCAGTGGGTATTCGCAGATTACATCGCTATTTAGAACGAAGAATGGATCGCCATCATCCAAAAGGTCTTTTGCTAGGGCCAATGGACCAGCTGTGCCCAAAGGCTCTGATTCGTGTGAACATGATATTTTGATGTGATATTTTTCTTCCATCGACGAGAGCGCTTGCAGCATCACTTGTGGCTGGTAATTAACCGCTAAAACTACTTCTGTAACACCAACAGCCACAAGCGCTTCAATCTGGTGAACAACAACGGATTTGTTGCAAAATTCCACTAAAGGTTTTGGGCATGACAGTGTCAGCGGACGCAAACGTGTTCCAAATCCTCCGACCAGAATCAATGCCTTCATGGTCCGTAGTACCGTGCAGAATAATATCCTTTCTCAATACATAATTTAAGTAGTTAATAATTGCCAGATTCGAAGCAGATGTAACATGGCTACAGTTTTCGCCAGATTAATCTATCAAGTCTGTCTACCGAAAAAGCACTGTGCAGTCGTTCTCGACACGAAGGTATACAGTTGGCGATAGTAAACACTAGTTTTGCGAGGTCGAATTAGGCCCGTGTTGCCTTCATGAACACCGACTATTATCGACATTTACGTATCATATTTTAGAGCGTTTTTCTAATACGTTACAACCTTTTGCAGCGTCTCTTACCACATTTGCTAATAGAATGAAAACGGGTCTCGTTTTGGGGTTGGATGGAGTCGGTAAATCTGTTTTGATACGGCAATGCAGCTTTTTGATGCGACAGAAGCAGCACAAGAGCGCATTTCGTCGCTTGCTATCGGCACTTCCATCTTCGAATGCGACATACGCAAATGATAGGAAATTGGAATCGATCGATGTGAACACACAGCCTACAACTGGAGTTGAACATCATGTGGTCCAGTGTGATAAAAGCAGAACAGTGACATTGTGTGAGATTGGTGGAGAATTGAGCTCTAAATGGCTTCTTTACTTTCGCTCATGTGACTTTTGGATCTACATAGTCGACCTCACAAATCCTTCTCAGCTTCCCGGTGCTGCGTCTGAGTTATTCAACATTCTCAGTGACTCAGAAATGGCTCGAAAACATAAAGTGATCGTGCTGAATAAAATAGATACAATACAATTGATCCCCGACAATCTATTAGACTCCTATCTGCTGTTGAATATAATCCTTGGAAAGTCCGAATTTGCAAAGACATCTGCTGCTGTCAAAGTGAGTGCTGTCACGGGAGAAAATATGAATTATCTCGTACGATGGATTGAGCAGCGCTACTACACACCAGCAACCACCGTTTCGGCTTCCGTCTCCTCTCCAACTTTGGAAGACCCTGAAAGCGTGAAGGATACTACCAGTACAATTTCAACAGGAGCCTCTCACCAAGCCAAAGATAGCCCAACGTATTTGGCGAGATCTCAGCGAGAATTATTGAAACTGAGCAAGATTTCCTCAACGCCCGCGAATATCAGTACAATTCCGGAGCCTTCTCAGGGCTCAAGTCCTGCCACACCTGCGGATACACTTTTGCAGCTTCCTATTCCTTTGAAGGGTCCATCTGTGACTGCAGCCAAGCACGCCTCCAATTCAATATCACCCTCCCCGGAAAGCTTCCACTCACCCGAGGAACCATAATATGATGTCGCAAGTGAATTACGGTCACCAAGGATATGCGATAGATGACCTGATACGGTCGTGAGCCATTCATAATCGCTGGTTAGGAATGTAATTTGCTCATAAAAATTCACGATCGAGTGCCCACCGACGAGAACGATCAATTGCGTCAAATTTTCCGCTGTTTATAATTCATTGAATACGACATAATAAACATATTTACGATCGTACGCAGAATGACGAGCAGAGATACTTTCGATGTGTCAAGCAACGGTCTCCCAATCACATCAATAACAAACAGTGTCTGTCCTAACAAAAAGGATGCTATGCAATGTGAAAATAGGACAAGCGAGAAACCTTATTCAAAATCACAGTCGAAACGATCCATCACTCCCATCACGCTCGGCTTTATCGCTTATTTCGCTGTCGCTGCGGGTCCATTTGGCGTAGAAAACGCTGTCCGAGCCGCAGGCGCTTTACCAGTCCTCATCGCTGTTCTGATTCTTCCAATTACATGGGGGCTACCACAAGCTCTAATGACAGCAGAGTTAAGCTCTATGATTGATGAAAATGGGGGATACGTTCTATGGGTTCGACGTGGCCTGGGTGAATACGCAGGTTGGATCAATGCCTTCAATTCCATTGCAAGTAATGTGTGCGATCTCCCAACCTATCCGGTCCTTTTCTGTAGTTATGTGGAAGCATTTATGCTTGGAGCATACAAGTATACATTATCAAACACAGAACAGTGGCTCATTAAAGCATTTGCTCTGTCGCTTGTTTGTGGGGTGAATATTGTTGGCATGCAGGTCGTTGGATTTGCTTCTATCATTATGTCTATCTTTGTACTTGCTCCGTTTTTATTGGAGCCATTGTCACTACCACAATTCGATACGACCGCCTGGAGCTCAGTAGCCACTGAAATCAACTGGTCAGTGTTTTTATCGACGATTTTATGGAATTATCAGGGATGGGACTCGCTGGGTTGTGTTGCAGGGGAAGTTCGTGATGGAGGGAGAGCTTATCCTATTGGCATACTCATCGCCATTTGTTTAATTACAGTCAATTATGCCTTTCCAGTAGCTACTGGTATCATGGTGGAGCCTGATATCACAAAGTGGCGAGAAGGGTCCTTAGAATCCATCGGTATGTCCATTGCGCCTTGGCTGGGTCTTTGGATTGGAGCATCAGCTGTGGTAGCTACACTTGGAGAATTCAACGTTGTCATGGCTTGTAGTTCACGCGCATTATGGGCGACAGCAAATTGTAAAATGCTACCGTCCATTTTACGAGTGGAATGGGCAAGTTTTGGGACGCCAGTGGCTGCCATTCTGTTTCAAACAATCACAACTGCAGTACTTATGAGCTGCACATTCGAAGCGTTGGTTGTTATCGACACTTTTTTTAACAAGTGAGTACACAGAGCTGTGATTTTTTCTGATAGAAACTCAAGTGTATTTGTAGCCTAACGCTTTTGCTGGAATTTTGCGCCTATCTTCGACTCAAGTATGTGGAGCCCGATACACCAAGACCCTATACAGTTCCATTTGGCAATAAAGGAGCTTGGACCATCACAATTCCAAAGGTCATTGTGCTTTCAGGTGTCTTGATAGCACAAAAATCACGAGTTTGGATGCTTTGTGGATCGTTTAATTTGTTCATCTCCGCAGTGTACGTTGTGTGGCGAGTATTCCAACGAAAGGAGCATGAAGCCAAAGAGACATTGCTATTGCAAGCCGTGTCGTACGCCACATTCAGACCCTCAGAAATCGCCACTAGCAACAGTCCAAATCAGTAGTCACCACAGAATTTCATAGTCGGTAGACTTTCATGGCATTATTCTGCAAATATACTTTCTGTGAATATCGTACGTAAAACTTCGTGTCGTTATAGCACCATGAGCCACGAGAAAGCTATTGCGTTGGGTATCGCGTCACTGGATTGTCAATCGATATCTTTCAAAAGGAGTTTATAGAATCCAGCGACAGACGTTATCCGAGCACGTTGACGATAAGTAGGCGTTAGCAAGCACTACATTACGAGTAGAATGTTTCCTTACAGAGCCAATGATACTTTGCGTTCGTGAATATAAACGTTGTCATCTTATTGTCACTATCCCGGCTTAGGTTCCCATTGAACATCTGAGACAGCAACAGCGACAGGTATCATTGAGAAAATTGAGGCGGATTCTCAGAAAGTATCCCGAAAAGTGTTTACATTGGAATGACACACAAATCGTCTCGTGTTTGAGATCGGTTACAGAGCAACGTTTCGAGCGATTAAAAAGGCGATAGAGTAACGTGAGGAACAATATCATTCGAAGCCATTTATGGCTTTCAGCACTCGCAGCAAGCATTCTTTATGCGGTGCGAATCGGGCCGACACTGACTTCTTTCAACGCTGTTGTGTAAGAAAGTCTCTGAGAGAATCGACTTGCGCAACGTTTGGCCGACAATTTTATCCTCTTGTGTATAGTGGATGGTTGTGGAAGCAGAATGTAGGAACGAAGAAATGGGTGCAGCGATATTTCGTGCTGCGTGGGGCAACTCTATCGTACTACACGAGACCCTGTGTGATCGACTCTGTCCAGTTGGGCGCACGTCTGCTTGATGTTACAGCTGAAGCAGGAGTACGTATCAAATGTGCTCAAGTTTCGAAACGGACCGAGTTCGGGCTAGAAGTAATCGGTATGAGTGAAAAGCACTTACAGCTCCAAGCTGGCGACTTGGCTTCTCGCGAGCAATGGATTGCAGCTTTACAAGCAGCCTGTAAACAGACTGACCATCTCCACACCCAATCTGATAATTCTAGCAGCTATTCAGATGAGAATTTCCGTCTGGAGTCATGCAACAGTACAGTCTGCACCATCCAAGATCGATCATCTGGTTTGGGCGTCAGGAAAGGCTGGGTATTTGTCCGCAGTTCTGTCTTTAAGACATGGAGACGTCGGTATTTACGTCTGATTGATTGCCGGATATATTTTGAGAAGCATCCGAATGGGCGTAGTCGGCATAAACATCAGCAAATCGACTATGCAGTATCAGTGACATTCTGGATTGGTCATGAGAACGCACTGCATGTGAAATTGGAACGTGATAAGGATATTTACTTTTATACCGATACACTTGTAGAATCAATCGAATGGCTTGATGCAATCCAAAGGACATTGTAGAGCACATCGAGCTGCTAGGAGGTTTTGTTAGTTGATTCTCCAGAGAGCATATCGTTAGAAGATTGTGTCCGAGTTGGTTCAGCGCCTTTACTATGGAAAATTGTAAAGTCTAATTGTTGAAATTTGCAGCTCCAACGGGAAAAGCGATAGCTTGTTATCTTGATAGGTTCGATTGCTCCAGAGCTCTAATTGGCATCTTGGCTTGCAGCGATGAGAGGTGGTGAAATGAAAGGCGTTTTGCTTATAGGATACTATGACCACATACAGGAAGAGACTGGAAATTGTGGTGACATGAGTTAGCAGCGCACGGGCTATGATTGGTTTGTAGTACTTTCCATGTAGGATTGAGGAACATGAGCAAAATGGAACTGGCTGATAGATTCGAACGGCGGCACTAGTAGCCAAGCATGCAGACGGGGAAAATACACGGTCCTGTGTAAAGCTTTATGGTTAGATGGATCGATTTCGTTGGTGCTGAGGGATTATTCTCCGTCAGATAATAGCTGATAATTGCGTGAAGCTTTCAGTTCTACAGCTACTTCGTATTGAACCGGGCCTATAAGATTTCTGACAGCTAATGCTTGTGCTACACAGTGTTTGGAATACTGAAAAACTTCCCTTGTACGCACCCGGGAGTTTGATAATCTGGCCGTATGATGAGTGACAATGCAAACTAGCAGTCACTCGGATATAAGAGTACCTGACTGACAATCCGATCGACCATAGACTCGATTTATAAATGTTGTGCAATATACTGATGCAAGGAATTTCTGCTGGTTTTCTTGCTCACTGACTATTCTGATTGAGCATAGTAACATCGCATACCATCATGCACAAGTCACCAAAGTACGTCCCCAAGATTGGCACATATCAGTCTTAAAATTCAGCGGTGGAGATAAAAAAACGAATGGCTTTGAAACCAGATACGACGTGTGCGTTACAGTTACTCCTTGCCTCAGCTTGGAGCTTGTTTTGCTCGTTCGATATTGTTTAGTGGACTCGCACTCTACTTTGAATTGTGCAAATTATACACACGACCTTGCTACTAGGAACACAACATCAACGCGTTTTGCATTGTCGACAACCTGACACTCCAAGCTGTCCATTCTGAACACAAGAGAAGTTTACAATCCATCCTTGTTCGATGCATGCAAAAGATTGTGACGATGTGGATATTGAAGCTCGGGTATGCAGAGAGACTCATTCCGTATTTATTATTGCTGTGTAGTCTTCAAAAACGTAGCAATTATTGCCAGTTTGGATTGGTGGATAGGTCACTTTATCTGATATTCGCATCACTAAACTACATCATAGAATGAGAATACACATCTACTCAACACTCGGGGCATCTTGCTCATAACTATGATTTCTTGCTCTATTCACGGTAATTGCATGACCCCTTGTTGCGAATTAAAGTGTGAGTAGGCCCACAATGGGTCCTAATACTCACCTGTCGGTACTATGTCTCTTTAGTTTGCTTTGTGGCGCACTTGGGGAATTGTGGGACTCCGATGTAGTTGCCTGATTACATCATGCATATTGGATTAGAGTAAGGTGAGTGTATTGTAGTTTGTGTGTAAAATTGAAGCCCTGGCTCCTTTATCGAATGTATCAAAAAGAAAAGCTTTAACTGTAAAATTAATGAGTGTATTATACTGCGATTCAAGAGTCTTTCATGTCGATCCGTTTTGGACGCATAGGGAGACCTGCAAAAGCATTTTGAGTGTATTACAACAACTGTTTGCTGTATAGACTGTTCAGTTGGAAAAGAGGCAAGCGTAGCTGCTACTCAAACGATATGAATAATCATATGTAAATAGCACATGGATATAGTTTCATGGAGCTATGTTACATGATGAAGGAATCGTAAACGCAATGCTTTGTTCTGTATACTCTGAGCTTTAAAATTTGGAGTTTGGACCGACTACGAATTTGCTTGTATCGGTCATCATTAACGCATAAGAACAATGTTTGAAAAAAAAGGTGTATTTATATCGCCGTTTTAACGACGGTAGAGTGTTAACTAAAACATGTCGATATAAGTATGGTCCTTAAGAGCACGCGCGAATTTTCAAAATGTCGAGTCGTGGTAACAGCTGCCATCTATAGAACTTTGTAAGCTGTGCATTGGCCGGTCATCCTGCATGCACCGCTAGTCTTAATCAAATAATGCAAATAAGCTCTGTGCGGTCGGACGGTCGTGAAATCTGAATCAATTATTCAAGATCAGAGCAAAACTTTGATTTTATCCAATCAGTTACAAAACATTGGGTGTTATAGTTGACTTCCGACATAAAATCCGTTCGTCAAATCACCGAGGGTTGGGGAGAAGCCAATCGAATTCTTTGTGTCAACCCCTGTGTTTGTGACAAGTATTCTTTTTCCGACCAATTTCCGACCGTTCTGTTGCGTTGCTATAATACAATACAAATTTTAAGACAAACGGATTGAATAAATCCGACCAACCGAGTTGAATGTATAGTAAAGCTCACCCAAAACCCACCTAATAGCTACGTCACTTCACAATTCTACCTCATCCGGTCATATCATTTTAGCTCCGTTAGAAAACACTATGAAATCATGCAACTTATCGCCAGTCAATGTGGACAAAAAATGTTCATCACGCAAACGAAGTCGTCAAGAGGCATCCATGTATGTTACTTGTCAGCAATTAAACGCAGTGGATGATGATGTGGAAGTTTGGCTTGCATCGGATATTGACGCTTACAAAAAGTATCAACAGTCGTTTTTGAAGAAGGAGGATAAAGAGAAGCGAAGGAAACTCAAAGGCTTGAAAGATAGCGTGCAGACATTAGAATTCCAACTGTTTGAAGCGGAAACGAAGATGGATGAACTACGTGCATTGATACAAATATTGGTCAAGTAATTTTTGGACGCGGTAGAGATCGTACACGCAAATAGAGATCGATGGTGTTGTTTGCCCTCATCAGTATAAGATAATATAGTTTATTCATAATGTAAGTTTTGGAGTGATCCAACGTTCATTCCCACACGGTCACTGTTCGTATTTGTTTGCAAGTCGCATACACTTGTATTCAGACTGAGTCAATTCTCACCGATGATGATCTAACAACGTGTCGATTCCGTCGCTGTTAGTCCGTTCCCTCCCTCATTCTAGAAAAAGGTGTAAAGAGCCCCTTAGGTGCAATACTGGAGGCCCATTGAGATTCATCTATCGGTCACTTAACTAGTAAAATATAAAGCATCTAATTATATACTCGTGTCATACTACGTGTACTTCCTGCCCATTACTGATAATCAATTAACAGACCTTCAGTACGGGTTATCCAAGTGTACGTGTATACATATAGCTGCTTCAAGCTCCAACATTCGTACAGCATCCATGAATAGACTCGATCTTAATGGCACACAGTTTGGAAACAGATTTCAGCATATCAACAATGTTGATAACTGCCTCACGAGTTAATTGGAGTTAGATACTATCACAACACTTTAATAATAGAACATTAGCCGAGAATAGCGTATCATAAGACTGCAACTCACGCCGAAATAAAATAAATACAAATACAAATGCACTATCGCTATGCACAATACATTTCCTTCCCTGCAGAGGCCAAAGCTTGCAGGAACTCCATAAATGAGTAAACATAATTCACTGATTCTGACTGTATGCTTTATTTATATCCCATTGTCTTGGGGCTGTATTCACGACTCCATAAACCATCGAGTTTTACAAAAAGACCAAGAATACCCTCAAGAGCATCCTTTCATCGTCGCTAAAGAGTTACGACGACGTCGTCTGAGTACTTCCGACCTCAAAGAGTGGGCAACTGTGGATCCCACAGCAGCCCAAACAGATACATTGTATAAGCCTATCCGCATCACACCATTTTTCGATAATGATACAATGGCCACACTGAGCCCGGAAGATCGCACAACTGTGTATAAAATCGTGCAGGATGCAATCCGCCGTTTCTCTGAGACATTACGAGTCGTTCGCGTTCAAGGTAATTTGATGGCACATCGATCCTGCGCGAGACAGTGGCAGACAAATCCACCGACCTGTAAAACCGTTGTGCCCAATGAAATGTGCCTGGAAATGCCGATTCCACCGTCTCATTTTGGACCTACTCGTGTGTGTGCTACTTGTTATGGAGAAGGGTGCGCTCAGGGCGCCTGTAGTACAATTGAGGGGGCTGGTATACCGGACACAGACTTCACTTTGTACATTCGAGCAGCTCAGACTTCCTATTGTGGGCCATCGGTTCTCGCCTACGCATCCGCTTGTCAGAAGGAACAGTTTGATCGACCAACTTTTGGAATGATTAATATGTGTCCCACCAAAATTGATGCTGATCCAGATGCTTATGAGGCGCAGTTGAGCACCGCGATGCATGAGATTACACACGCTTTGGGTTTTTCGTCTCAATTTTTTGCGTATATGAGAGGTGCTGACGGAGCTCCACGAACTCGACGATCGTCGGCAGGGGAGCCGCCCGCGATTATTAATGGAAAATGTGCAAATGGGGCCACGGTTGATTACTTTCCGAATCCATCGGGTAATACGGTCGCATACTCTTCCGAACGTGATCATACCGTTGCAAAAATGGTCACTCCTCGAGTCGCAGAATTTGTGAAAAATCACTTCAATTGCTCGTCTGTGACCGGCGCCGAGTTGGAAAGTCAGGATGACGATGGATGTATGGGGTCTCACTGGGAAGAGCGCCTATTTGAGTCGGAATACATGAGCCCTGCTTCGAGTTTTCGGAATGTTTTCTCCGGTTTGACGTTGGCTTTCTTCGAAGATTCAGGCTGGTATAGAGCGAATCTGGCAATGGCAAAAAAGCTTTCATTTGGTGCTAGAAAAGGGTGCGGCTTCGCCACGGAGAAATGTATAAGTCCCAAGCAGACGTCTATCGCGGAAGATCATTATTGTACCTCCAACACTCAAGAAAGCTGCTCAGTCGATGGTTTATCTCGCTCTGTGTGCAGCATCACAAACGGCGAAACCATTCCATCAGAGTATCAGTATTTCACAGATCCGTCCAAGGGAAGTCTCAATCATTTTGCCGATTTTTGTCCGATCAACACAGGATACAAATTTGGCGATTGTCGTCTTCCTGGCAATCTGATTAGTCCTCTCAACACAAATCTCAATATTTTGGGTGAGACATATTGCCCGAATTGTCGATGCACCAAAACAACTCTGCGAAGTACTGATTCTCGAGCGTGGACAGTTAATGCTCGGCGCCAAACCGGCTGTTATGCGCTTTCCTGTGGAACAAATGGAACAGTTACCCTCACAATCCCTCGGATCGCGACATCTGATACCGTCGATGTGGTATGCAATCGTGCAAATGAAGTGAAAAGCGTAGCAGGCTTCAGTGGAACGATAACTTGTCCTGATCCAGCTGTTGTATGTGAGCGAGAATGCCCTCGATCTTGCGCTGGGAATGGAATGTGTGACTCAGCAACCGCAAAATGCACGTGTTTTGATGGATGGTATGGGGAAGATTGTACGTCGAAATCAGCGAGTTATATCGAGCATTCAAACATCCGAACCTCGACAAAGACGCAGCCAAATAGTAGTCAAACACCTCGATATTCCAGGTGGCTTATGCTTCTTTCCATCGCGTTCCTCTCCATCTCGTAAATTTCTAGTAGCTTATTAACTTATAAATAAATAGTTGCGGACTGTACGGAGAGTGTTTGACGTTGTCCGCAATTGATCAATCCAATGGATCCGCGGGCTGAATCCACAGAGCGATCGGAGAACACACAGCTTCGCGTCGTCGTTCGAGGTCGTCCACTGCTCTCAACGGAGAAACAACGAGAAGATGCGAGTTGTTGTCGATTTCTCCCCACGGGGGCGAAGGAGATGCAAATTGTTACTTTAGACCCGAGTACAAATCGAGAAACGATTCGAAGCTTCCACTTTGACTTGTGTGCTTCGGAACACACAAGTCAGATCGAGTTTTTCCAGCGGTGCGGCGTTGTTGAAATCCTCCAAAGCGTTGTTCAAGGATACTTGGGAACTGTTTTCGCGTACGGGCAAACAGGCTCTGGGAAAACGTACAGCATGTCTGGTCTCGACGAGCTCCTGGATGGAGTGTATCGTGCGAGAACGAGCTCTTCCAGCACTGAAGAAATGCAAGACACGGATGGAATTCTCTTGCGTTCGATCCGGTATCTCTACAGTCTGATGCAAAAAGCGTCCGATGAAGCAGAAGGAGAGGAAGTGACTTTCGATTTGCGTGCTTCGAGCTTGGAAATATACAATGAACACGTGTATGACTTGCTGAATACATCGAAAAGGAGGCGATTATCCGTTCGATGGAATGAGCATCGAGGCTTCTACGTGCAAGATTTATTGGTGGTACGATGCGACTCCATTGACGACGTGATGGCCGTCGTGCATGAAGGTCACAAAAATCGTCGAGTCGGGTCTCACGAAATGAACAATGACTCGAGTCGCAGCCATTCTATGGTGACGATCTACGTCGACAGGATCACCAAGTCGAAGGATTACTCGCAGGTGGTAACGAAGAACGGGAAGCTAACTTTTGTCGATCTCGCTGGAAGGTATTGAGAAAGCATTCTACTTTGCCTGCTGCAGCTGATGCTTTTTCTTAGCGAGCGTTTGAAAGAGACCAAATCGGTCAACACGGACGAAACCTGTAGCATTAATAAGAGTCTTTTGACACTTGGAACGGTGATCTCAGCAGCTTCTACTGCGTCGAGCGCTACATATATACCTTACAGAGACAGTAAGCTAACAAAATTACTGATGGATTCCCTTGGAGGCTCCAGCTTCACTCTAATGATTGCCTGTATCTCCCCATCGAGCGAGTACTTGGAAGAAACACTCAGTACGCTTCATTACGCGACTCGCGCACGAAACATTAAGAACAAACCCACAGTACAAGTCAATGCAGCAGACATTTTGGTCATGAATTTACAGCGCCAAAATGCACAATTACGGGCCGAAAAGCAGGCACTGGAGCTCAGGCTCGGTCTTCTGTCTAAACAGCAGCCTGATCGGCTTCTCCATACGATTGAGACAAGACCAGCTATCTCTGGGCAAGAAGATAAGCCGAATAGCTCATTTTCAGAAATCAAGCTTCCGCTTCTCTCATCGTCCAAGCAGTTCATATCCCACGAACACTCGAATACTGAGCAAAAGAGCGAATTGCAGCGACTTCAGATCGCGTACGATCAATTGCTGTGTGATCACGCTGCTTTGAATGCAAAAGTGCTGGTTCTGGAGGATCGAATTCGACATCTGGCCAAGTTTGAGCCTTCTTGTAGCGTGAATACAACGCCTGAGAATGCTTCTGGTAGTCAGAGTAACGCGATTGAGTACCTGAAGCGTCAAGTACGGCAGCTCCAGCAGCGCGAGCAGGATCTCATGCAAGCTCTGGTACGTTTAAGAGCGCCAAGATCTCGCATTTGCTCATTTCTTCCTGCACAAAGGCTCGTCGTCGTTGAGGTCGTACGAAGGTGACCAATCTTTTGAATTTTAAGATAACAAAACGAAAATTCCGGATAGACCTCTTTGGAGGTCAAAACGAATGCGTAAACGCTTGCTCGTTCTCCGGTCTCTTACAAGATTTCGACATATTTTGACACTGAGCGCGATTTTGCGTAAGAATTGAGAGAGAATTACAACTCCTTCGACATCCGTAATCATCGATGAGTATGGAAAAAGCGCTCAAGAAGAAGAAGCAATTGGCATGGCTAAATCGGCTGAAAGGAGCGCTGAAAGCGGAGGAAGCGTGCAAGGAAACAGACGATGAGAGTAGTGGCGATGAAAAGTTTGTCTCAAAATGTGTAAAGAAGCGTTCTAAGGAGAAGAAAAAGACCAAAATATCGAGTTTGGAGTCAAAGTCGCTGGAATCAAAAACATGTTTTCCAACTTTAGAGAAGACTCCCGCCACTTTGAATAAAATCAAAAACATAAAGAAATCGAGCGGGATTTCTCGTACCAAAAGTTTGAATGAAAAACCAAAGAAGCGGAGCATTCCACAAGAATCTCTGGCTGGGGAGCCTACGAAAAGTGTGGTACCTATCAAAAGGAAGAGAAAGTTGCAACAAGGAGCTGAGACACAAGTGAGCAAAGAGAGAAAGACAGTCAAAAAAGTCGTGGAGCGTGAGAAGAGCCTGGAGCATGTGATAGAAAGGCCGCACGTGGAAAGGAATGGAAAACCCGACCACGCAGTGTCCACCATAACTCCAAAAGCAAAGGCCAACTCATCAGATAAAATCTTTCGAGCTCCTGAAGTGATCCCCAAGAGACCCACACAGGGCGCTACTCTCATCGATAAAAAGAGCAAATTAGAAGGCGAGAACAAACCAACGCAAATGAGACCAATTTCAAATGAGACTGTGACAGCTACAAGCATTGACAGTGTCAAACCTCAAGAAAAAGATGAAAAGCTATCGTTCATGATTCCAAAAAAATGCATTCAGTCTGCGACGGATAAGGAGTTTCGTCTGACACAAAGCCACACCAATGGAGACCGATCCGGCTCAAATGATCAAGGACAGCATAGTGCTGTTCTATCTGACTGTATCGCTCAACCCAACACGACTTCGTTTCTGGGCAAATCTTGCCTTGGGGAAGAGGACATGCAGTTTTTGACACTTGCAAAAGTACACAACTCTTTTTGGAGTGCTTGTCATGAGAAAGAACGGCTCCTACCTTCAACAAAGTACGCGGTTGTCAATGAAGATGGTCAAGTATCACCAGAACCATGCGAACGGCAAATGCATTGTGCTCCTATTCTTACTATGAAAGGGTCCAAAGATAAATATCCTCCGAATTTCTTTGGCATCGTTCCCACTCAAAAGAAATCAACCGCTGAAAGCAGCGAAAAAGCTTCTCCTACCCAAGTAGAAGGGCCTTCGCCGTTGGACCCACCAGAACCAGAACCTACAGAATTGGGAGCTACCTATCAAAAGCTCAACTTCCGAAATCGAGGGGACCGACAATGGTACCAGAAAAGTATGTATGGAATTTGTTTCACTCCACTCTTTTTGCGGCAACCATCGACACTTTTGGCTCGCAGAATGAAATTTGTCCGAAAATCGACAGGTTTCCGATTCAATACAAAACGAGATAAGGAGGAGTTGATCCAGGCAATCCAGCAGCGATATAAAGTGAATGAAAGCATTCCACGTGTGGACATCCCGCCACGAAATTGGCAGCTTATGATGAAGTCAGAAGTTTCGACGGTATACCTTCAGTATCGAAATCGAGAAGATGCACTTATTGCTTCCCAGACAATGCATGATGACACAGGGCAACTTTTACTATTCAAGGATTCCAACGTCTATCAACAGGACTCTCGAATCAGAACTCCAGATGCTCAGATGAATGTGAAAAGAGGCGATGCACATCCAAATTTTGCTTATCCGAATCATAATCGACGGTCTCGATCCCGCTCGTCTTCTAGAGCTTCTGCTCCTCGACATCGTTCGCGATCTCGTGACGTACAAGACGTCCAGCATCGACCTGGTCGAGTGAATGGTAAGGATGCCAGTCCCAATGTAAGCCCGCAAAATCGCGGCCGTCAAAGATCTCCTGAAGATGGATACATTCCACCATTACTAGGTGACGTCGGCCGGCCTCTTCATTCCGCTCCCGGAAGCAAAGCTCGGAATTGGAATCCGCGTGTACGAGAAATCGAAAGACGAGTGCCTCGAAGCACATTGGGGTGGAGAAATGATCGAGACATCAGTGGTCCAGGAGGACGAATGGAAAGAACATTATCTCGTTCTCGGTCAAGATCGCGTTCCCGATCTCACGGAAGAAATGACCGCGCAGGAGCGGTGCCTGGAAGATATCCGCGTCCGTCCATACCTCAAAACAATCGAGATACCTTTTTTCGCCAAAAAAACACGCATCAGCAACAAGATGGCATGCACTCATTTCGACAACCTCAATACGATCGTCAAGATTCTCGGGACACCGGTTCCCACACTGCTTATCATCGATCGGCTCTTTCATCGTACCAAGTCTCATCTCGTCAATGACCCGTGGGATACCATCACAGAAACAAATCGCCAGCGGTTCTTCATGTTTGGGATCCGAGTTTGACCGAGTTGTATGCAATAATAGTACATACCTTTTGATGCTAGCACAATAAACTCATCCGAGTCGACCATAATTGCCTTGTACTGAGTAGATAAGGCAAAGGGTTCGCGCACTTGTACCATTCTTCTACTTTAAGTGATAAATAGACTCAACTCCTGATCTCTACCGACTTTTTATTTCGATCCATTTAGCAGGAGCTTCTGATAATTTTATCGAAAGTATGAGAGTCCTGTGTTGTAGGAATGAGGCTGTACGCATCTGAATAGCAAGACTTATGACTGCAACCGAGCGAAATGTCAGAGGAGGTACAAGGTCAGTCATTCGGTAGGCAGATCCACGAGCCAAACGATAAAGCAGCGTAAACTTATCTCTACACCGACTAGTTGTCCATAGCTCTCCATTGCCTTCATATAAGCCTTCTATCTGCGAGCGCTCGCGACCAAATTGAGCGTGACAAGCACAGACTCCAGCAATAAGGACATAACTCTTCTTGTTTTTAAAACTATCTGACCATCCCTACAATCAGAAGTCCAATTCATTGCATTTATCAGCCAGACGGGCAACGAGAAGATCCTCGCTCTTGTCAAGTTGTTTGATGCAAATCGCTGCCGCTAGTCGAGATCCATCAAAACCAAGACTGAATGATCCCACCAGTATTCTCCTGAGAAAGTAACTGCCCAATGCATAATTCCATTTGCACAGCTTTTCGCTGTGGAGATTCCAACAGCTCAATGGTTTATTTTCAGTGCGATAAAAAGTCTGCGGATACAAATCACATCGATATTGAGCGCTTTAATCGACAGGGTGGAGTGACACCAAAAGAGTTTAAGCCAGTAATTGATCAGGCGATCAAAATGAGCGAAATGATGCTGAGCAATGTGTTTTGGGGCCACAGTGATGGAGTTCTAGTGCTATCGTCTTCTGGGTTGATATGGAGATCGATAAGAACAGAAGCGCAGAAGAAAATCACGAAAGACGAAATTGTCACTTTGCTATACACACCGATGGGAGAGAAGGCGCATCATCTAAAAGTGTATCAAAAAGGTGGCAAATATGTTCGATTTACAAATTTGAAATTCAAAGACATTGACAAATTAAAGGAACATGTCGAAAAGTACTTTGACCGCGCTCTTGAGCAAGACAAAGTTGCAAGTCTTGGTGGGAACTGGGGACAAATGAAGTTTGAGGGACCAAACTTGACATTTCAAGACGTGAAATCTGCAAGTATTCTGGAAATTCCATTAGAGTCGATCTCGCAGTGTGCTTTACCTGGGAAAAACGAGGTCGAGCTACAATTTCATGAGGACGACACTGTGGCTGGAGATGAAGAAACTTTGGTAGAAATGCGTTTATATCTTCCTCCCTCTGGCACAATCGGTAGTTCGATGCAGGATGAAGATGAAGCAGAAAACCCGGCGAGAAAAGATTCATCTCAATCTGAGATGCTCTATAGTGCCGAAGCATTCCGAGATGAAGTATTGCATCGCGCTAATATTCGAAACGTTACCGGAAAATCAATTGTTGAGTTGGATGAAAGTATCGGAACATTTTTGACCCCTCGTGGTCGCTATGGTGTCGAGATATATGGCTCATTCTTACGGATGCACGGAAAGACGTTCGACTATAAAATTATGTACTCCAATATCAATCGCTGTTTCTTGTTGGAGCTTCCGAATGGTCTTAACACAGCATTTGTGATAAGCTTGGAGGAACCAATTCGACAGGGAAAGCAAGGATATCCGCACTTGGTGTTACAACTAAGTAAAGAAGACGTTCATATCGATGTGAATCTGAGCACGCAAGAAATACAAAAATACAATGGAAATATACACGAGCGCATGTCTGGTGCACTTCCACAAATCGTCGCCACGATCTTCAAATTTGTGATCGGGAAGAAGGTATATACGTCGGGTAAATTCAAAACCCATAGCGGCGACAGAGCCTTGAAGTGTGCAGTGAAGGCACAGAGTGGAGTGCTCTTCCCACTAGAAAAGTCTTTCATGTTTATTCACAAACCGACTACTTTCATTCGATACGAGGAAATCGAATTTGTAGAATTTCAGCGGTATGCAGGGCAAGCGGGATCAACAGCAAGTCGAAATTTTGACCTACTGGTTTCCTGCAAGTCTGTTGGAAGTGAACCAGCTCGTGAGATTCTCTTTTCAGCAATCGATCGTCGTGAATTTCCTGAATTGAGTCAATTTCTCAGCTCCAAAAAGCTTCGAATTCGTAATTTGAAGGAAACTACACAACCAAACACACCTTCGAAAAAGCGAGGTTTCGATGAATATTTGCAGCAGCTTGGACCGGAAGAAGGCGAAATTGAAGACGAAGATGAAGAAGAGGATCCGGATTTCGGCCCGGGTGAAGTCTCGGATGTATGCTCTGAAGACTACAGCGATGAAAGTTTGAGTGGCGAAGAAGACTCTGAGGGAGGTGCAGATGACCAAGAAGGCAAAAAAGACAAGTCGGCGTTGAAATCTAAAAAAAAGCGCTCGAAAAAAAGCGGAAAGGAGAAAATAGCCAGAGTCGAAAAAGAGTAAAAACCAAACAAATCAGTATTTCACGTAATGTAGCATGGCCTGCTCCAAGCGCGTTCTATCGTGACGCTTAAGACCTTCATGTTGTAATCATTTCGATGAGCAATCTAACATCTACGGGCACCATTATTGGAAGCTGAGTGAGTAGCAATTTTGCTCAGCGCCGCCTTTGTTTCATTACAGCTAGAAAGATACGGTTCGGTATAGTGCAACCACCAAGCATGTGTTTCTAGCCTCGTTTAGGGATCAACTGATCATTGAGCACCAGATCAGATGGTATCATCGTCAAATCTTGCATTTTGATAGACTTGAGTCACTAGCGGAAGGCGAGAGATTAGCGTGCCTCTGACCAAGATACTGAGGCCAGCTATTGTCTTTGATCGTCAGCTACCCACGTATACTGAAGCGTCATGATAATACCTTACCATCTGTCGCAGATCATATTTAAATACGCTGTCCACGTCCAACAGCTGGCATTTGCCTCTTCTACCCCGAACTTTCTTTTCGCAATTTTGTAGAAAATCCGCATGATAACACGCATGCAATGCGTACGCCAATCTGAACGTACAAATCCATCTTGCGCAACTCTAATTACAATGCAGTGCGTCGTAATTGTTAATTCTCATTTCATAATTTCTTGAGTGCAAGACATCCGACCAGTATAAAAGCATGAGTTTCATCCTAGCTCTCTGTCTATTCGTTTTGCTAGCATTCGCGGGGAGCAAAGCCTCTATAATGCCAGCCAAAGGAAATTGCATCGTGGAGGGCAACTATGACCCAGGGCTAACAAGGAAAAAGCTGACAGAATGCGGCACCGTGGAATTTAGAGACTTACATGTTTCATCGAACCAGCAACTTGACCTTACGGACTTGAAAAGCGGGCTTATCATCAATTTCAATGGCATAATAACTTTTTCTGTCAGGGTGAGGGTTTTCATTTTGTACAAACCCACAAAGGTTGCTGTAATACTCTGTTGTTGCTTTAGTATAGCCGCCAGTTCAAGCTGATGCATATAGTTGGTAGCAACTTGAAAATCACAGCTTCTCCGTCTGCATGGTTTGATGCATTGGGATCCCAGTATTGGGATGATCTCGGCTATTACGGCGGACATGAAAAACCAATGTTTGCTATGATTGAAGTAAAATATTCTACTCTTATAGGTCTGAAAGTACGTAACACTCCAGCTCACGCATTCATGATCGCTTGCTCGGAGCATTCAACTTTTCAGAACTTTAAAGTTGACGATTCAGCCGGCGATCTCACTCCTGGGCGAAAAGCTAAAAACACAGATGGGATCCATATTCTGCAATCGACAGCTATCACGGTCGTAGGTGCCGAAATTATAAATCAGGATGATTGCGTGTGCATCACATCAGGTTTTGATGTGAACATAACTGCTATTACATGCCTTGGTGGTGGACTGTCGGTGGGATCGGTGGGTAAAAATACAAACGCTAATGAAGTCACAAAAGTTATCTTCAGTCAATCAACTATCACCAATAGCTTGTATGGTGTTCTTGTGAAGACGTGGGTTGGGGGGCATGGTCTAGTCGACCAGGTAACATTTGAGGATATAAGTCTCAAAGATATTCGAATGTACGGCGTTGCTATCTCGCAAGGCTACACAAATGAGGGTATCACTGCAGCACCTACTGATGGAGTACCAATTACAAACTTGATCTTGCGAAACGTGATTGGAAATGTGTCGCCAGGTGCGCAACGAGTACTGGTCCGTTGCGGGTCGAGCAAATCTTGTTTGCGCTTTTTCTGGACAGTTGTGAAATTCTCTGGTGGTGAACCCAGTAAAGGCAACCTTAATGTTCCAGACGGTGCTCGGTAATTTGTGAACTGACATGTCTTTTAGTAACTTCATTTCGTTTCATCATTGCATAATCTCGTTTAATACACAGCTGCAGGGATTTAATTTGAGACCTCAATTAAGCTGGTACGCTTTCTGATTGTCACTATGAAACTTCTTTCGACTTTACCGGGCACCAGAAATCTTCTGAACGAGCTAGCACCATGTGACCCCGATAACATTTCTCAGTTATCAACTCATTCCATCAGATCCAGCAAGAACGGCTCTAAAAAATGTGTAATGCATTAACATAGCGGCTCAACAGCTTACCATTGATGCTTCAAACTTTTCTTATACGACCCGTTAAACAACTACTTGTGCATTCCCTCGCCTCAATAGCAAGGTGGATGGATCGAGGAAAAATGCCAATGCTACCACCACCCAACAGCCAACGATTTCTCGCATACATATTAGTTTCGTGCAACAGTCAATTTTCACCCACGAACACGTACAAGCTCAAGACCATGTATTGAAAATTCGATCTATCCTCTTACCTTCTGCTACAAATTCATATTGTGAGTAAGAAACTCAACAAAGTCCATCAAGTTCAGCCTGCAATCAATGATTACGAAAATATGCATGGAAGCAGGAATTATTCTAAACATAAATATAGTGATATTCAATCTTTAGCTTTGCGTGTTTGGCTCCATGGTTGAATTGGATGAAACCTGAACATCAATGTGAGATATTCATTATCATTGTTCCGGGTTGATTTTCATTTCAGGCATCGCTACGTCTGCAGCTTAGGAGCCTTCACCGCTAATAGGTGCATAATGTAACACGCTACCAGCGACATGCACCCCGGATATCCCGCTCAAATTTGATCTTGGAAATATATTGGGTATCGCTAATGTCTTTTTCTAAGCGTCTCCTCTAGTTCTACCACCCCAATTAATCACTTTATGAGTCATCTCTCCTATCTACCATTTCATTCGAAGGATCTCCCTAATACAGCTATCTTCTTTCTACAGCTTCATTCTATTCACCTTTTTGGTTTTGTTGCTGTGAACTATCCTTAGTGACGCTACTTTGCAGCACAATGGAACGAAAAGTTGCTTTTCATCGTTTTCGATCGCTCACACTTTGACGAATATAGAATAATCTTAAAAGTTCTAAAATTATGCGACAAATCCGAGTATTTCTTCGGCTTTACGATCCAAAAAGTGTCCGTGATTCGATATCTGCTCCTTGCGTGCTTTAGAACCTTGTTTTCTGTAATAGGTGAAACATATAAAGGTATGAGCTATCAACATGAGCTCCCACGGAAAGCATGGTGCTTTTCCACACCAAAATGACATCCCTTGCTGCATTTTTTTCGCGCATGAAGAAGTGTACTGCACGTTCGATCTAATATAAGACATCTTACGTGTAGTATGAGGGTTCAAGAGCGCTCCATAAGTGATTTGTATTCTCTTTCATATGAAGTTAGAAGCAGGAATCACGCAGAGAATGAATGGACTAAAGATAGTGTCCCAGTGCAGTGCGTCTACGTCTGCAATTCATGACGCATATCACAGGTGGTATGATTTGTCAGCTGGCTCGGCGCTGGTGCGAGACGAACGCTAGCTAGTACTAAAAGCTTCCTGTTGAGTTACTTCTACACGAGTAATGGTTCCGCATACACAACTGTTACTAACTGTGATGATGCAAAGCAAGGAATCCACGCTCGAATTCTTGGGCAAACGGATATCGAGAATACCATGAAGTCGTATGTCACGTAATAAACTCAACAGCACCGGGTCCATCCTGGAAAAGTACAGCTTTATATGACACACTAAAATGTCATCATGTTGTCGTCCTTCATTATGATTTGATCCGTGCGGCGTATGCACACGATGATAAATGCGTAGCTTTGCTACATGCTCTTAAAGCACGGTTACGTGGGAGGCTACATCGATATTCTATCGCTCAAGGATTAATGAAAATGGGAGAGTTCTCTTTAGTGATTTCAAGTTTCAGTCGATCAGAATGGATTGAATTCTCGAGGGCAATAACCATTGCGATAATATAACGATGCTCCAATGTGGTAGCTCTGATATGGGAAAACAAAATGTATACTCTGCTCAAGCCCAAGATTGTTGGAGCGCAAATTTGATTCAACCAGTTTTCAAAGATGTATAGATAGCTTGATATAAAAGAAATTAAACCCGAAGGTTTCCAAGGTCAAAGTGAGTGATGTCACTTCGACGAACATAACGGCTTACCGTTTTCTACTCATCAATAATGCGGAACTCAGGAGGCAACGTTTTATGAAAAAATACGTTGCATCAAAATTGAAGCTTATTCCTGATTAATTCGGTGCTTACCGATGTCATGAACTGAAGTAGGGCGCTTCAAATCGCCAGGGTGGCGTCATTGAATGAATCTGGCATCAATTATATCTTATTTAAGCGCCGCTCACATGATGGCAGGACAAGTTGATTATTACATGACATTCTCCATAATGTAATGCAGAAGTAAAATGCCAGTGTGCTTCTCCGGACTTCATGACTTAGTGAATTTAAAGCGCCTTGCCACGAACTGAATTAATCACATTTAATCTTATCGTATTCATGCCATGACTAGAGTGTCCTTAGTTACTTCTTCCTAGTCAGGATTAGTTGAGAGTTGTATCAATCGCCGTGATCTCAATGGCATTAAGTATGAACAGGAAGTAACTGATCGCTACTACTATTTCCAACTTAATAGCATCAGTCACGAGACATCGATTTCGCGCCTCTAGCAAAGGCAAACGAAGTGCGCATCTCAACTTTACGTCGTGGTGGACATTTTTCAATTATCAGCGACTTCAAATTTTCTGACCTACAAGACAAGTACCTACGCATGTATCAAAACTCGCCTGGTATGGAGTTTCCTCTTTCAACTCAGACTAGAGAATGTGAGCTGAAGAAGAACTTGGGACCCAGTGTCTTGTTTTGTTATGGCTATCAAAAAGAAAAAACTTCCCACCTGGCGCTCTTACTGCTGTATACCAATATAAGCGAGCCTCATGCAGTACTGTACTTGATGTGCAATGTGAGATTGGCTTCAAAATAGCCGGCACAAGCTTAAAAACCCACTATGCGTGAGCTGAATGCAGAGCCAACAATAAATGTTATCAGGTATAAGTATTGCGTTTCTACGACGTTATAGAAAGCGCAGAATCGCATGCCGTGAGAATAAATATCCGATGGAAATGAGGAATGCGCCATGACTTAGTTCAAACTCGTATCCCCACAACCATTCATGTTGACTAGCGATGGTGCATTTCTGACAGCTTCACTATAAAGGCCTGGAAATGACGTAGAATTCTGCGGACAAAGTCGCTGCAATTATTTAATTAGTAAAGCAGCACTTACCCAGATTCGATGTCTGATTCGCGTCGTTAAATACACTCGCAACATCCATTACCGTATATCCCTGTTTGGGCTTGCATTGTTGGGTTTTACTAGAAGCAGTACCTAACACTTTATTGGGAGATGAGTAAGACAATGCAAACGACTTTGATCGGACATGTCAAGATAGAAGCTTCCACGCGGACCCCTCGATTACATTCGAGAATTGCGTGAATCGAGCTGGATGCCCTGTCAATGAACGTGTACCTTCGCTAATCATAGACTTTTGAAGCACTTAGAAATTCCGTCCAGTCTGGACAATGCAATTCATCAGCACCAAAACATCGCTGAGTTCTATGCATTCCATTCGGCTTGAAACATATCATTCAATCGCAGGATTACACTGTAAAGAAAAGAGCATTCGGAAATTATACTGCGGCCAGAAACAAGTAGCGTCATGGTTGTGACCGAATCCTGTCGCACGAAGCAATACATCTTAGTGTACGTATACGATGGGTTGCGTTTCCATAAAGTATCATATGAGTCAATACGAATAATCCTTACGAGGGTGCTGCCACAGTTGCACAAAACAACTATGGTGGTGTCACAAAATACACTGGACACGTTGACATTAGCAATGCAAAAGCCGTCGTGGCTACCATATGTGGGGGTCGGAGCATGATTCGAGACAAAATTACCCTTGAATTCTATACTGGGATTACTTTTTTGATGTCTTCCGTCTACATATCAAAAGGCGGATGGGCTCTGTAATGATCAAGGACATGCAGATTGCAAGAATTTGAAGTACAACCTGACCGATTGTGCAAGGGCTTATGACTATATTTTCGTTGGACATGTTCACAATGCGGCGATACCGATCGAGTTAGCGGCACAACAATGCTTCATCCACGGATTCCTATTACAGGAACTCGTTGAATCTCTTACCTTTCCTAGCATCGCTTCTATCACCAATAACATGCTTTGACGCGGTTGCGCGATGCTTATCAACTCCAAGGTCCATACATATCCAGGATAATTCGAGAAGTCAGATCATTGTATCTCGTCTTGCATTTACCGAATTTGCATCTCCAACATTGTCACTTTCCACTGATTCGAGCTGGGATCGACCCGATAGCTAAAAGAGTAGAATTGGTGGTAAAGGAGTTGAAAACGAGAAAGTTACAATCAGAATAAGTAAGCGGCAGAGAAGATTTAAATTACAGAATTAGTCACAGGGACATGAGCTGAATTGAATACGGATGGTATTATTTAGTATAGGCCGTCATCTGAACCAGATACTACAGAGCAGCTTTACATTTCTATGATGATGCGTGACTAATGCATGAAAATCACCAGACGAGTATTCAAAGAACGATATGTTTTTTGTCGTGAGCTGTAACTTCTTTTGGGGTACGTCAAGTGAATCTTGAAATAAATGCAGGCCAGATGTGATCAGATAATGTGCGCCTTCTATTATACATACACGTGTCCACTACCCATTTCCTCTAATTGTTTCCTATTGGTTGTAGAATGCCGCATGACAAAGCACACGTGGCTTGAACCTCAACCTGATGATAGTGAATAAACACTTACCGCTACTTTACGAGCAGGACAACCTACTTCTCATTATCGAAAATTCTTGGACGTTAGACATCTGACTACTTTGAAGCATGAGCTTGATCCGAATGTCCTTTATCCTTGTGCTGGTAGCAATTGCATCTAGCAGAGCTGCGAAAGCATTATCGAACAAAAAATGCGTCGTGCAGGGCAAATATAATCCCGCATTAACAAACAAGATTTTGGCGAACTGCCGAAAAGTAATATTCCAAGATTTGCATGTCGCTCCGAATCAACAATTAAATCTCACGAACATGAATGGGCTAACTATCGAATTCCATGGCAATATTACTTTCGGTGTCAGGGTGAGGCTTGTTACCTGGTCGTTTATAATTCACACGTGTTGCTAACATACTCTATTGGTATTTTAGTTTAATCGTATTAGACTGATGCATATAACCGGAAGCAATTTAAAAATCTCGGCTTCACCGTTCGCCTGGTTCGACGGGAAAGGTGCCAGTTATTGGGATGGTGGAGGCTATGGCCAAGGATGTCAGAAACCCATATTTTCTATGTTCGAAGTCAAGAATTCCACATTGAGAGGTTTGAAAATACTCAACAGTCCAGCTCACGCATTTATGATCGGCGAATCGTATGATTCAAGCTTCATTGACTTCGAAGTCGACGATTCACTTGGTGATGTTAATGACCTAGCTGAAAACACGGACGGGATACACCTTTTGCAATCGTCAAATATCGTTGTTATAGGCGCCAAGATTCACAATCAAGATGACTGTGTATGCATCACATCAGGCTGCAATGTGACCATTAGTAATATCACATGCATTGGTGGGGGACTCTCGGTAGGTTCAATCGGTAAAAATCGAATTAACGAGGTCGAGAAGGTCAGCTTCAGTCATTCAACTATCACTTCTTCCTTGTACGGTATTCTTATCAAGGCATGGGCCGGGATGAATGGGACTGTCGGTCATATCTCGTTTGAGGATATAGTATTGATTGATGTGAGAAAATACGGCATTGCAGTAACCCAAGGTTGGACGTCTCAAGGTATCGAGTCTACGGCTAAATCAGGAGTTCGAATTACCGACTTGATCATGAGTGATGTAACTGGAAACGTACTGGAAAAAGGTCAAGATGTCGCAATCAATTGTGCTAAAGGAGGTTGTGATAACTTTGCCTGGAACAAAGTCAACGTGCTAGGTGGTAAAGGAACCCATATAAAACATTCATTTGTTCCAAAAGGAGCCCTCTATGCACACTAATGCGTACGTCGATTCCATTTCGAAAAACTAGTGTACGGTGTTTTTCTTTGAATATTGCATGATAACACGCGCCAATATAGTCAACATCAGTGACCAGTTTTTTCTCGTATTGTATTGTTCCCACAAAGCTAAGTGTACAGCTGCTTCAATCCTAAGGCTTGTGCCATGTAAATCACCATGAGATTTGCCTTCCATATTCATTATGCATCTAAGACGAAAAGCCCCAAGAATAAGCTATTTGATATAACAAATTCCCCGTATGTGGGCCATCATATCTCACAAAGACTATCAACACGCAGAATGACTTGGCAGAAGCATTCAGCCAAAGAAAAGAAGAATAGAGAGGAATACTTGACTAGCACTAGTCCAAGTCTACATAATACTTGTGTCCCTAGGCTCTACTGGCTGCCTCGCAGTTGATCGCTTGGAGCTTTACGCAAACAGTGGAAGGAAAGTGATAAGCATTGAGATGAGTTGATGTCGTCACTCTTTGACGAGAAAGCACAATCGGACCGAAAGTGATACGTTCCATTAAGTAGATGCACTAACAATCGTATAAAGAAAAGTGACCTTATTCGCAGAAACGATCGACATACAGCTAGCAAATGTCCGATACATTCGTGGTATTGTTTTATTGGATTTAGCTGTTCCAGTTGTATTTTTGTCGTGAATCGCTTCTAGATTTTTTGCGTGCTAAAAACACTTCTTTTTCTCCTCTTGATCATTAGAATCAAAAAGTGAGTAGCTGATCACTTGAGTTCCGAGAGTACATGCAGCCTTTATGTCAACCTTTTTCCCAATCTTCAGGAGGCTACTATTCACAACTATGTCGCCATGTGCGCGCCATCCTCGCGACCAAAATGCGCACGACATTCACCCTACTGTCACCCTAGCTGGCATTATAGAGGGTGACCCGTCGCAATCAAGGTGTATTAGTAAAACGTTAATGCCTAAACATGTGGCGTGGCTCGACAGCTGGAACATGGAGGCTGACTTTGATGGAAATTCTGTCTTCCGTTGCAGCACTTCTGCTTTTTCCCTTCATGACACATATGCTAGATGAGGCTGGTCCGTTACTGATCGGAGATGAGCGTTGGCTTGCCGACTGCCGCTATTTTTAATGGCTGCATTCAGCTGTCCTCAGACGGGCAGAGGTTGGATGACGAAGCACTATAGCTTCCAGTTTTTCTGGCTGTTGCCAGGTAGCAAAATATTGCTGTCTTCATTTTGGAAAAGGGACGCAGATGCGAGATGAAAGATACCGAAGGATGAATACATCGCATGCCGTCGTTCAGAAGCCTCAAAATTGAAGTCGAATACCACATGGAAATGTCGACCGTACTGGATTTATCCTCCAGAAGTACAACAGGAAATGGCGCTATGGCTTGAGGTCTTTGAAGGTTCTCTTCAGTGTTTTCGAGCTTCAATGAAACATATTTCAACTCGCAGATTCAAGAATAACCAAAGCAATAAATCATGTTATCGATTCTTCAAGCACTTTGTATGTTTGTGTTGCTGAGATGCAAAGCTACACAAGCATCAGATAATTGTCGTAGTTCTGGTGTCTACGATGCCAAAAAGACTAGGACAAAGCTCAGTTCATGCTCCACGGTCAGCTTTTCGGATCTACAGGTACCCGCCGGGGAGCAACTTGATCTATCCGACCTCCCGGAGGGCATCACAATCACA
>CACSLJ010000063.1:0-101811 GCA_902706625.1 Albugo laibachii
GCTCAATCACTACTTGGATATTTCTTTTATATATTTTATAATTTTGGGATATTTTGTTTAATTTTCACAAAAGTTGGGATATTTTGTTTATAAATCCCAAAACAAACAATTACTCATTGCGCTCAATAGTGATAATCTTCGAATTTTCACTGCTGATTTCACAATTTGACGTTTCAGAAGTTACTTGTATACCTTTTTTGTTAATCGCGGACACCGACAAATGCCGTTTGTCGAGTTTTGGAACATAGAAAACATCTTCCACTCGTATATTTGCTCCATTTAAGAGGGCGAAATGTATAATTCCGATAACAGTTGCTTCCAACTTCCCACCATTTCCAATCTATAGGCTAACAGGGTTTTCAATCGGTCGAAGCTCCCTGAAATCGTTTTTATTGAATGACAGATGACTAGATGCGCCACTATTCAATATCCATTCACATCGATTATCTTTATGAGAAGATAAAGAATGTTCGCTCTTCTCTTCATTTTGGCTGTTAAACTTCCAGCAATCTTTTTTCATACGTCCAACTTTGTTACAATAAATACATTTGATATCAACCCTTTTGCGAAATTTCGTGTTCCCTTTCCGTCCTTGACGGGAAGACTTGTTTTGGTAGTTTTGGTACTTTAGCACTCAATGCCACTTCACTTGCTTCCTCATTTCGTAGCCCTTCAAATACTCTGCGGAGCATTTCTTTAGCTTGTAAAATGTCGATCCCTTGAACGTTCTCAATGATCTTACTTATCTGCTCATATCCATCAGATAGACTTTCGAGTATATTAATATATTACCAGCTTTTCATCCTCACTTACACCATCACTCAAGGCCTCCATTGATAGGCAGAGATCATCAAAAAAGTTAGAATGCTGCATCATATCTCCATTGTTTGATAAGCTCAAACTGGTGTAAAATTCCTTTTTTTGAGCACGATCATGAATATTTTTTCTCAGGTAAAAAAAAAAAACTTTGAAGCTTTTGAATTGCGTCAACGTGGTCCAACAGAGCTTTCTTCATCAGTTTGAGATGAGCATAAGATTCCCAAACAAAATAATGAATTTTGTTCATTAAACATCACATTTGGATCGCTCATATATCAATACGGTATATGTAACTGATCCTGAATCCAAAATGCGAGTGAGCTTGGGCTCATAACCTGTTGTGGCATCAGTTGGTACATGGAAAGTGATATATATATGTTGCATTAGGCTCTTAGTTGTTTCTTGTGACTATTCTGAGCCAAAATCTTTACCTATTGTCTTATAAGTTCCGCTTTTTTGTTCTGAACGAATTGCAAAGCCTTTAGGTTGTCTCTCAAGTTTGGATTTTCTTATCCGATTGGGGTTGGCTGATGTCATCGCAACATATTCATCGGCGATTTTTGTATGATTCATTCATGGTTACCTCGTCAAACCTAGTGTGATTTTTACAGTGAATTGTGGAATTCGGAGCACATGTCGAAGCTTTAATGGGAATAAAATTAGGTGATTACGATCGAATTGGGCTGGTGGGTACAGCAACCGTAAACTTGCAAAGCTATGCAAAACTTAGGGAATAATTTATGTGACAACAGATCCATATTCACTGTAACGAAATGGCATGCGGAGCGAAAATAATGAACATTCTTGGAAAGAGCGAGATGCATGTTATTGCACGTATAATTGGAATGCAAGTGGTGTGCAGAAGCTATAAATAATGCCATTTACGTACCAAAAGAATACCCTGTGCAGCAAATGAATCCACAGCTTCATTCCAAGTATGTTATCAATTATATCAAATTTAGGAGTGTTTGAAGCTCGTGGTTTCGGACATATAAAAATCAAAAGCATCTAGATTGGACAGCAAAGCCTACAAATGTTTGTTTTTGGGGAACTTCGATAATATTAAAAGTTATTGTGATAAATATTGGACTCATATTGTTTGAAAACACACTTTTCGCTTGATTTCAGGAAATTCTTCAATCGAACTATGTTATTGTTGTATGCAGGAAAATTCTATGTACCTTTCAAATTCCATGAGAAAGGAGAGTTTTGATGAGTCACATGCCACTCGAAACCAAGGATAACAGCGATTAAGCAAATGTTATTGATGAAGATGTGATAATCAGGATGCTCACACACGGGGGGATGACGTCAACATGGATTTCAATGCAGATATGGTGATTGTACCCGGGGCGATTAGAAGGTTGAAATGGCTCCCCAATATTCACTTCATCTGGGCCCTCCAATCTGTTGTTGTCAAATTGGAAAGTGAATATATTTGTAGGTCCTTAGTTCTCAATTAAAGAATCTAAGCCTATACCAATTCTTATATCGCTACTACATACCATTAGTAACCTATTTCTTATCTCACCTTTCCGCGCAAGTAATGTTCTGATCTTATCCGACTCTTCTGATCTTTTCCGAATGTTCTGATTGCAGGCTTTCTTCAACACAATCAACTGCAAAGTAAGCAGTCTTACTCTATCATACTATACGAATAAGCCGACGCTATTGTTTCAATCTGCTTGGGAACACTTGACCAAAGAATTTTTTTGATTCGAGCAATAGCAGGGCAGTCAGATCTGCAAATTTTACCGAATAAAATAATGCCTTGAATCTAGAACTCAAATTCCCCAAATGTAAACTTACGTGGAAATCGACATAAAAATCCAAATATGAGACTTTCATATCAAAATGGTTTTTCACAATGCATTTCAATCAAGTTTACAAAATGCTCTTAATGTGCTCCGTTTGATTCTCCATGTGCATTCATATGGGTGTGATTAAGTATTTCTTTTTGTCATCACAGGTACCGACCATTTCTAGAGTGGGGTTGTCTTTGCAATTCTGCAGGAAGTTATACACCGGCATGTTTTGCGCCACTTCCTCTCCCTCATCCTAAATCTTATCTTTTTTCTCTCTTGCTTATTCGAGATTCGCCATCACTCAATAACCCATCTTTTCATCAATTGTCTATCCAGTATCATTTACATCGATTCGAACTTTTGTTTTTAATACTGATTCCAGACTAGAGGTCCAGCGCTTGTTGTAAATTCCACACACTCCACAACAATTCTTAGCCAACCCAAATAGGTGTCTTATCCTGGGTTTCTTACTTTGATAGTTTTTTCATCCTTTGACTAAGTGGCCATTCTTATTTTAGACACTTTTGCTAAACCCACTGATAGCACGCGCGATTGGATCCAATGACCAATATTGTGTTAACATTAGCAGCTTCTTTCTCTTTGTCTCTGACATGACCACATTGTCCAGATGGAACGACTTTTTTTACTGTCGTATCAACATCCATGTATATTCTGTTGAAGAAAGCCTGCAGTAAGTAATGTTAGTTAAATTTGGTAGCATTACACTGAGAACATTCGAATAGATTAAAACATTCGGATAAGATCAGAACATTAATTGCGCGAAAAGGTGAGATAAAAAATATGTTAGTAATGGTGTGGAGTAGCGATATAGAGAGGTTGGAAAAGGCTTGGATCATCGAATTGAGAACTAAGGCTTACAAATATATTCGCTTTCCAATATTTGACAACAACATTTCCCTTTTTTTCATTTTATTTCAACAGTTCCTTATGCGTCTCTGGGATTACACAAAGGACAATTCGGATTATAATGCTCCGTACTGCCGCACTGCCTACACTTGATAGTATATTTTACTCTCGAGTTACACATCACTTTTTCTATCTAATTGGGCGATACCTATTCGCCCACTTACCAGAGTTCATTTTGAGAATCTGTGTGAAGTCTTGTTGTGGCTGCCTTGATATGTTTCAAATGACACCCTTGAAACGTAATATTTATCACAGCATACGCTTTCCCTTGCTTGCAACTTTGTAGCATCTTATAATATCAATTGCGAGAGATCGCGATTTTTTCAGTCAGTGGATCGCTGTGTTACGTTTTTTACACTCTTTCTATTGGAAGGCGTAGGTTCCTAAGAGTCGACACTCATCTTTACGACTTTTTCGTGGGACTGCTTTCTCCAAACATTTCTGTCAACGGCATCGGAGTAGGTTCTTGTAGGCTTGGATTGTCAGCCAAGATACTCTCCATCCTGGATCGAATAGCCTCTTATCAATACTCACTGTACGTGTTCCTGATATATATTTCAAAAATCCGCAGCATCAGGCTTTCTTGCTGCACGAAAAAAATTGGATAAGTCCCCTTCGGGCATCATTTTCAGATTGTTTTGTCACATTAAATCTTATGATTTGCTTTTTCGAACATGTTTAATAAGCCAGCAACGTGTTGCAGTTATTCAGATAATCTTTTACGTAATACGGCATATCTCTCTGATCCGTATGTATAGATAGGATACTTGAGAGATGGGGTGCACTTGATATCCGAATATGCCCTGAAAAATTTTCGTCTCGACGTATTCGATCGTTCTCCGGAACATTACCTCAAACGTTTTCTAGTGATGGTCCAGCTAAATCCGATTGCCAAAAACATCAACTTTGTGTGCGGTGATCGCAATCGGTCGTTATCCACACGAGCTCAAATATCTCTCTTTGTTATTGTTCATATCGTCAACTGGTGAGTATTTTTGCTCTAGCCTTCTTTGACGACAAGTCCTTTCATTGATGATCACTTTGATATGTTGATTCGTTACTCGTAGTGCGAAAATTCTTCTACAGGGCAATCTTGACGAGCTTCTCTGATTGCTTCAATCTTCCTTGCTCCGATGTTAAGTGTATTTTTATGAAAGGTTTAAGCAAAGATACCTTATCCCCAGAAATCGAAATATAAACAAAACGAAATCCAACTAGATAGTACACCATAACTTATTGCAATGCATTGACGGTGATCACATATTCGTTCAATTTAAACTTATCGCACCAGCCCATACTTCTCTACTTAGAGGATGCCACCGGTGAAGATCACTTATTTGCATTGAGTGGCTCTCTTGTTGTAGATATGTATTTTGTTGAGTAGAATTTTGTGAGCCTGGAGTTCAAAAAACTTAAGATATTCTTGATATCATTGTACTCAATCATGAATTGAAGAAGTTAACATTACCAGTTTTTTTAAAATAGAACATTCTAAGTGTAATTTATCTAGCTGAGAAATTGAAAAGTAAAAATATTTCTAGATCTGTTGTTCACCATACGCTATCAAAGCTTTATCAAAAAGATTGCTAAAATGTATCCTATAATGATTGTAACACCATAACTTTGGTTGATGTTCGACGTCAGCAACGTACTGATTTTTTTGAACGTTCTTTGGGGATGGTGCTCATGTTGGTAATATTTATCATGTCTGAAATGCAGTTACTTGGTATTTTCATAGTATTACAGTAGGTATGTAAAAGGTTGGTGAAAAAGTTTTTGATTCACTTACAGCCAGTCACTAAGCTTGAACAAATTTAAATGACTGAGTAAATTGCAATAGTGAACAAGTCACTCGAATGAAGATGAGCAAGTTAGTAGTTGGTTTCAAACTGAATAGTAGAAGGTCATGACATATTTGTTGAAGAAAGCCTGCAGTAAGTAATGTTACCTGTAGTTGATAATATTACACTGAGAACATTGGAATAAGATCAGAAGAATCGGATAAGATCAGTAGCGTCTGATAAGATCAGAACATGAATTGCGCGGAAGGTGACTTAATAGTTATGTCACTAATGATATGGACTACCGATACAAGACTTTCGTACAGGCTTAGATTATCTTATTGAGAACCAAGGACCTACAAATATATTCACTTTCCAGTTTTACAGCAGCAATATTAAATTAGATGGAAAACATTTTTTGCTTTTCTAAAATTCAAAATCCAATTATTGCACTATAAGAATACTTAACTGATTAGCAACGATAATCTATACTGCCCTGGAAGGTACTCACAGGAATTCCTGAAGCGATGGTGCTGTCTACGGCTACAGCTGTCTTGCTTGAGATTATTGCAACGCATAGTATCTATCTTTATACCAATTAGGCAATTCTGGGCTTGATTAAAATCTATTTTCTATTTTGAAATAATTCATGAAATTGAAGAATTGTTCTTTGATTATTTGAGCTTCTAGAATCCTGGTCGTGGTCTGTTGCGGGAACGTAGCGATGACGGATGGCTGAAGTGACTGAGATGATTGTTAGCGAATGAGCAACTCTCTTTATGAGTCTCTGTATTGGCATTTCACCGACAAGATTGGTAGTTAGTGAGGCACGTATCATAAGATCAAGCAAAGTCGAGATCAGAGAGAGAAGTCGCTGAGATTTCATTTTTGTTAGCTGTGTTGTCAAAATCAATTTACTGAGTTATCTACGATTTTAAATGAATGATTTTCTGAAGCACAAAGCAACACATGTGCTGCTGAGTTTCTGTTCAAAGTTCTATTACTGAACACCTTCTTCAACACTCCTGTTCGACTTCGATTCCATGGTGTTTGCCGCTTTTAACTTTTTCTAAAGTTGAGCTGTCTGAAATCGTTTCGGAAAAAAATCAGCAATTTCTTTTTTCCCTGGTACATAAATTAGTCTCAAACTCCTATCTCTGACATGCTGTCGAATAAAGTGATGTCGAATATCAATAGGCTTCGCTCGCTACTATTCAATTGTCCTTTGCCATTTCGATCAACCTTTAAATATTTATGTACAGCTTCACGTATTCTGCAACCTGCATGACTAAATTTTATTGATAAAATCTTCACCCATGAAACCTCCTGAACGCAAAATGCTACTGCCATGAATTCCACTTCTGCTGTTCTCAGTGTGATGTTTCTTCTAGTCTGAATCAGTGTGATTGGTGTATCAATTATAAAAACTGATTTCTGATGTTGATCGTCTATCATCCCGATAACTAGCCCAATCTGTGTTATGTAAGCGAGAAGCTTTATATGGTTTACGTTGCGAATAAGAAGAACCTTTTCTTGATTTCGTCTTAAAATACCGCAAGGATGGAATCGCTGCGGTCAAATGGTCGTTACTTGGAATTTCTACTAACATACTAAGTTCGCAAGCTGCAAATGCAATATCAGGCCTTGAGTTTATTCCTACATATCAATGAGATCCAGTCTCTGAACGATACAGCCGATTCTTCATGTTCAGCTCAATTGTTTGATAACCTCCTCAATCGTTGACCAATAAATTATACTCGGAACATAGAAATGGTTGGATTATGGTGACTAAATTTGATCATCATTTGATTGGCGTGCGCCTTTAGTCGTAGTTTACATTAACGACCATCATTGCCAAAAATATTTTTCATGCCCATGCTAATTCTTGCATTAACCAGCATTTTGAACGTTAATGTTCTGAAAGTTTATAACGGAAGGTAACTGTTACACTGAATTTTGCAGAGATGAGCGCATCATTTTCGTTGAATGGTATGAGTATTATACCATTACATTTCTTCTTTATGGATATGCACGCATTGGACAGACAATACGTGGAGCTCAAAATAATGGACGAACAATGTTTCGTGACCGTCTTTACCCATACTGATGAAGCTTGTTTTGGACCATATATGTTGCTTCGGTTCACGAACACGTCCAGATCTGTAATTCAATCGCTATGGCTGGTGCATATATATAATTCTTATTCCAATTTCTCCTTCCAGAAAGGCTTTGCTTGCATCATTTTGATACTTTAGGAGTTTGAGATGGTAATTTATTGATAAAACTAGCCAAATAGAGCTCCTATTTTGCGACAAGTAAGCAGATGTAGTTAAACTCACCACCTGGGACTTGTCTAAAAGCTAGAAGAACAACGTGGGCATTTTCTGTACTGCTGAATTACTCCATGCTCATTTTGTTGGATGCGGTACACAAATTTACATCCAATAAAGTTTTTATCAGTCGGTCACTCGACAAGTTTCTAGGGCTGAATAATATCTTACAAACGCTTGCATTCCACTCATTAATAGTCTCTTAACAAACCGCAATAGTGGCGTTAGCTTATTGAAAGGTAATTAAAAGCAATTGCGAATGTTGCTACAATCTATATCACGTTCCTCCGATGTTGTCTGCAATGAATTTCGAGCTACAGCATTGACGTACTTACATGATATTAATTACAGTCGATTTCGCCACAACATTCATATTTCTTATATGGGTCACGCCCTCTCGGCGTCTTTTTTTTTGGTATTTCGTATATCCGAATTTTGTAGACGGATAATTAATCAAATACTACATCTTGAGAAGGAAAGAAAAACATACTCCACTTTTTGGCAACAATTTGAAACTACGCCAGTCTTTATTTTCGAAGAATGTCATGTAGTTTGTAATTCAAAAATACGCTACCCTGTAATTGACTAAGATCATTTCTTGATGTGCAAAATGGAGTAAAAAATGATGGCGCAATACACACATGCTTACTTCCATTCGAAAAAATAGCTGAGAATGACGCACCCTTAGCTTGGTGGCATAGCCGTCGAAGTTATTTCACAAATACCTCTGAGACGAATTAGAGATAAATGGTATTCACAGTTTGTAATTATACAAGCCCTGGGCGTAAACTAAAGCACAGGCTCCATTTATTTATATTATATTTCAGTGCCTATGTTACTATTCATTTGTTACACATGATTTGAATTCTTACCATTTTGTATCATTTGCCTTGAATACACTCTGTCACACATGTCTCTCCTTGTTGTTTTTTATGGAGTAGCTATGTAGCTTACTGATTTTTATATCTCTTGGCGTATTCCGTTGCTCACCACGTTTGTAACCTTTGCTGCTTGACATTTTTGATGAATAATATTTCGTTCTATCATGCTTGCGAGAAACCCATCTCAGTTTCTCCGAAAAATGCACCCAAATACCTTGATCTTCGCCATGTCACATCAAAATATTTCAGCGTCTGGCGTAAGGTAATCTCAGTTTTAAGACATGCACACGCAAGTTCACATTGTGCCAGCACGTCTTTTTGGAATTCGCAGGAAGATTCAGCTCCCGTGTCTTTGTAGACAATATTGAACACTTCGCGCCAAGATAAATCACCTCATCGTGTTTTGGCCCTAACGTTTTCAATTTTTAGAATTAGAAGCTGTCCTTTGGATATGTAAGGTAAAAGTATTATTTACAATTTAAATAAGGAATATTCCAAAAGGTGACACGCTATGAAAATTTGACCAGAACGTGACACGTTGGGTTTGAAACACTTTTGTTGTGGTAAATTACAATGCTATACTGTACCAGTCTTTTGGAAGACCGAGTAATTGAAGTTCCTGCTACAAAAATGATATGCACCCTAGCGGAGTGATGCATGGCCCAGGGGTTGAGAGTGTGCTCCCACTGTGGTATTGCCAAAGTTATCTTGTAAAGCTAATTATTGTGTACGAGTACTTGTCTGGACGTAAATGAATTCTAAACATAATCAACTTTTCTTTGAATATTTACTTGGTGACTGCATATATTTTAGAGTCGCGTGAAAATTTTTCCTGCTAGGTGCCGTGTTATCATTTTGGTGCTGAAGCGCGGTGATGAGCTCACGGGTGGCTGATGATGGGTTAGCCGCAACCGCAGATCTTATCACTGGACAAGCACTAAGTTTTTGTCGGTTGGGTCGGCTCTTCCAAGACAGTTGACATGTTCCAAGCTCGCTCTTGCCGCATGCCAATCACCTGCACCACCCTCTCTTGTTAGCGCGATATTGTTGAACCATGTGCTACACGCTTCTGTTGGAAGGCGATGTAGTGGTACACGTGACATTGGACGTGCTCGGCCATGTGGAATGGTCCGCTACTATGACGTCACTTAACGACCGCGCTGTGGGTACACTGACGTGACTTTTTTAAGTGAAGTAGTGAACAGTATGGCCTGGGAAATACATACATATAGCAGTTTCACATATCAACACTAAAACACAAAAGCCTGTCATTCTAATATCTTCAGCAGTATTACACACGAGTTTGCGAAACATGCCGCCTCCAGAGTGCACCGTGGCGCACTTTGACTGTCTGACAGCAAGCTGTTTGACTGCATCCACCACCTTCTCACCAGTAGCCCACCTCTCCTCCTTCAAGGTGTACTCGTCGATGTCCAAAGCGGTGCTCATTGTGACCTTTTCACGAATCAATGGTCGGTCTGACAGTTCGAAGCTACAGTTCCAGGTATGCTGCTGCAAACTTCTGGTCCAAACTAGAGTTGGATGGGTACTTTGTTCTGTTGACAGGCGAGCGAAGATGCTTCCGATAAAGTAAAATTGCCATACTTTGTTTTTATATTCGTTATATTATTTCCTTTTTGCAACACTTCGCAAAGGGCAACTAGAAACCCAGTGCCTGACCTTAAGTCATTTCAACATGAACGTCGTAAAGTGCATGAATTTTACACAATACAGACTTATCCAGAGTGTTTTAACCTAACTGTGTCACGTATTCGTCAAATTTGCAAAGCGTGTCACCTTTTGGAATACTCCCTTTTAAATAAGGCGATCACGATCAATCTCGCATTTTGAGCAGTACCTACCCTGCGACAAATCAAATAACCTTTTTTAATACAACAATCAAGTATGAAAAAGCCCGACCAGATGAGCAGTGGTAATAAGGATTGCTTTACAGCTTCAAAAGGAAGGGATTAGAAAATCATTTCGCGGGAGATGGCTAAGAAGGAGAACAAATCATCGAGGGAGATATCAGTAAAAACGGAGGGGAAGAAAAGATTGATTATGGCCTTTCATATGGCTGGTCTAGGCAGGAAAAAAACCGCGCACATGACAGGACGGTGTCCTCAGATCATTAGAAGAGTGATACATCCAGCTCCGCCTACGTGATCTCAACTTCCCGGCCCAAAAACACATCTTCTTGAACACGACATCCTAACTATCGTTCGCGCTGCTACTGATGGTGAGTGCTCTGGCGCCATCTTGAAGCACGAACTCAACATATCTGGCTCGGTAAGAACGATCCTGCGTACTCTTGCCAAAGTGGACTGG
Source organism: Albugo laibachii (assembly GCA_902706625.1). Taxonomy (NCBI): domain Eukaryota; phylum Oomycota; class Peronosporomycetes; order Albuginales; family Albuginaceae; genus Albugo; species Albugo laibachii. Next base: position 10,872 of record CACSLJ010000063.1, read on the forward strand.
CTGGAGTATGCCAAAATGGTTAATACTCTTACTCTAACAGCCGAAAACGTGCTTAAGAGCGTGGCATGGGCGAAAATCATGCTACTGCGTGAAGATGCCGGTACTGTATGGCAATCTATAAACGTCTCTGATGAGAAGAAGTGGAACCTAGATGATCCTGATGAATTTTAGCATTTTTGGCGTTACCTCTGCCTTATCGAACGTCAGACTAAGCGAAGACAAGCAGACGGAGGTTCAATCATGATATGCGGTTTTTTAGTGCCCTTGGTAAGTCAAATTCCTTCGTGTTGGTGGGAAGACAAAATTCGAAAGACTATATTAACACACTTCCTATGAGACTTCTTCCGTTTGTAAACTTGAATCATTGCACTGATTTTACCTATCAGCAGGACAATGCGAGTATATATGTATCAAAACGTAGCATTGAGTTATTCAATAAGAAATTTGATAAAATGCTGGATTGGCCTTCGAAGTCTCCAGATCTAAATCCTGTAGAGACCTTGTGGTCTATCCAATATCTTCGGAAAGTTTATGCAAATGAAAGACAGTTCCACATTGTGCAAGCATTAGTTGTGGCTTTAATGGATGAGTGGGAAACTATTTCGAACAAATTTCTCATGTCACTAGTGGATTCAATGCACCGACAGGGCATTGAAGTGATGGGAAGTAAAGGAAATAAAACACATTACTAACTTGCCAAAAGTATTTTCTTTGACTTTATACTGGATTATTGTTTTCAAAAAGGTGATTTGATTTGTCGCAGCATATTATTTGAAACTTGTCTGTGAGGTACCGCGTTAAATGCGAAATTAATTGTCATCGCTCAGCTCAACACGGTATGTATTCCATAGATTGAATTTACATATCTAAACGGCAGCTCCAAATTTAAAAAAATGAAAAAAATACGGCCAGAACACGGTAAGGTGATTTGTCTTGGCGCGGAGTGTAGTTAGTTGTTTGGCAACCGATCTTGTCACATGCTGTCACAATATAAGCATAAGAAGACTATTTTGTAACATGTAGAACAGAGAACAACCCTACATAAGGTTCAACACGACTTGTTATGTTTTAGTTATTGGTGCGCATGTAGCAGGTGTCAGGATATTTGCGGTATGCCGCCTTCCTGAATATCGTTTTAATTCAACAAACAGTCCACACTGTAGATTGTAAATTCCGATGAAAACTGTATTTAAAACTCACATAATTTGAGGGAAGCGTACCAAAACTTTGACATAGACTGAATGTAATACAAAGAAAACCATTCCACTCCTAATTTTATTAGCTATTGACTGCAGCAGGAATGACATTCTGCACGCGAGATTACTCGTCATACAAACATTTTTTGTTCAAGCCCGACCAACATAAATTCCAATTTTTTACAGTGGCATGGACTTGAATCTTGTAATGAGGGTTTCCAATATATGGCTGAAAAAACTATCACTGATAAGGTATGCTTTCAATTGCACTCACCTCCAGAATAACTCCTTTATCATGATTTCATACAAACAATGCTGGTGGGCGACGAAGATGTGTGAGTAGAACTTGAGAATAACCCAGTTATCTTGACTTGAAATGGCGAAATTTGAAATGGCAATTAAATTTGGCTCCAGTTACCATTGTAGAAGTACACAACAATTATTGTTTCACTATCACCATTTTTTCAAAAAGTACCACGTTTACATCACATGTTGAGGTAGATTGTCAATATTTGTGGACTCGGTCCCAAAGTATCAATGCTGGTCTGAAGAATGAGGCTTCATTCATTTCGATCCATGCATGATGTGAATCTCGTTTTATCATTGAACGTAAGAAGGCTTTAAAAAGTAATTTTTAGCATCACCGCCAAAAAACACGGCTTGCAATTCTTCACCAAAGTATCTGAAAGGTCATCAGAAGTTTGGGAGTGGTAATGCGTCCGTGCTATTAAGAGCAGCTCTTGATATGGTGGCTCCTTCCACTAACTCTCAGGTGTTTATTCCGGATAAACGCAATACGAGCAATTCTCATACAGAGGACTGTGCTTTGAATTTACTAGGACACAAATGAATTGTCTAAGGAAAACAGAGCTAAACATGAAATAACATCCTTCTTTCGGAGATATTGCTGAAAACTGCTTAGTTTTAGTCGCTGAAACCTATGAGCGCACGATATGAGCATGATAATTTCAAAACATCGATGATATCCTGCCAAAGTATCAATTCTGTTGGTATCTTCGTTCCACATGGTGAAGAGTGGTGTCAGGAACTATTTGGGAATTGAAAATCAATCCATTGTATTTTGTCTGCTATTTACCAATAAATAATTTCCGAGTTAAACTATTGACTTCAAATATATAACAGAGTGGCATAGCTTTTGATTTTTCTTCAAAACGTAGAAGACTTCTATATTTACATTGCAGACTAGAGTATTTTTTGAATTTTTCCTTCTATCGGCTATCAACGCTTTGATTCTTGGTAATGTGATTATCAATGATTGATATTACACTGGACCTTTTGACCAGAAAGTGAGCACCACATGTGTTGCTTTGTATCTAAGAATCTGACCCATATGAAATAGTAGATAACTCAGTAAATTGAATTTGACGAAACAACTACCATGGATGTAGATTTCTGCTGCTTCTCTCTATCATCTCCCGTTTGGTCGATCTTTACAAATATACTCAGTAACTTCCACTCCTGTTGGTGGAATGGCGACAGAGAGAGTCATACAGAAAGTTACTCAGTCGTTGCCAATCACCCCAGTCACTTCAGCCATGGCTCGTTGTCATGTCCGCGCAACCGACCACGACATGTCTTAAAAGATTCGCTTATATAATTGAACAAGAATCTTATATTTCGTTAATGCAATAAAAATTAGGAATTTGCAATTGAGCCCAGAATCGTCTCCTTGGTATCGGGACAGGAACTGAGCGTCGTAGACGTTCCACGTAGGAAAACTACCTCCGTAGTAAGCACCGTCGCTCCCGGATTAACTTTGAGGACCTTCCAGGGCAATTTTAGTTTAACGTTGCTAAGCAGCTAAATATTTTATTGCTGTAATGATTTTGTTTAGGACGTTAGAAAAACGAAAAATATTCTACTTCTAAATTAATAGGTCACGATCTTCTACTAAGGAGTTTGATACCAACTACGAACTTGCTAATCTTCATTCGAGTCACTCGATCTCTATTTCAGGTTACTCAGTCATTTCAGTTGTTAATAGAAAGTGCCAAGGTAGCAAGCTGTTTTGATTCTTGTGAGCAAATCTAAATAATTTTGCCACGAACTCTGAGCAGACGGTTTCACTGCCGAATTACACAGTTACTGCTTTTAAGACCGACTCTCTCATGCGGCTGATTGCTGCTCATCGTCCGTACTGTAAAAGGCATGTGTAAATCCTCGTCCACGTCCATGCGTTAATCGATGTGACCATTTGAAACCGGAGCATCAGGGTCATCATTACTGTCAGATTGCCTCAAAATCCTTTTTTGACAAGCGTCCCGATAAATGATTCGCATGTATTTGATACTATTATATTCGTGAAAAAAACTCGTTTGTGAATCTCAGTATCATTTGCGAGTTTTAAGCACCCGATACCCTTAAATTTACAAAGCGTAACTTAGAAAATGATTTAAAATACCTTGGTATTCAACCTTGAACGTTTTGACTTGTCGACATTAGAGCAGCCATTTGTGTCGAATACTCTCTTATGAGGTAAGTCTTTATTTTCGGTGTATAAATACCTCGAAAGGCGCTGCGTCACTTCTGGGCTTATTTTGGAGCCACTTGATTGTGAAAGCTGTTGTATGCAAGGGTTCCGCCCTACATTTACTTTTTCCGTTCTCGACCTGGTGGAGCAAATAATTAGTTCGTGGTAAAATTACTATCCGTAAAACTACCATATGAACTGCAGCAGCCAAAGCGATTCTGTTGGGCGAACTGATTCCATTTTTATCGAGAATGTAGAAACCACATTTCATCACTGGTGCTATGTATTGATGTGCAACCGAGTTGAATCGCAGCAGATCGAGAGTATTCTTGGCGACTTCTGAATATATAATCGAAGGAGAAGGGCAGAATATTGATGGTAGTGGCTTTGAAATAGCGATAGTGACCTCTGGCATAGGTCATGCTGATGATTAAAACGTATAGTACTGAATGTTACAGACATGAGAACACAATTCTCAAAGAACGTTTTAAGGGCATAAGATGATTGCTTACACATACAGAAAACGTTACTTATATTCTTACAAACGGTATTGAAAACGGCATAGGCAACGGAACAGAAAATGTTCGGTGTAGTTTAGATAAGCTATCAGTGAACTAAGGATCTGCAAATACATTTATATATTAATCCACAGTCATTACTTGAAACTCCTTTAGATGATAGGACTTTACTAGGAAGCCTTACTGAATCTTCACGCAATAATGTAGGTTGGCAAAGAGAGGTTGATATACTTTCGATACGTTTGCTAGAATCTCCGGAGATTTACACGGTCATAACGTTTTCAATTCCGGCGTTAAATCTCGATAGACTCGACTAATCATGTCCTATCACGGAGCACAATGCGCTGCGTCCAGGAAGTAAGGATTCGCGGTCGCATTCACGTTGACTCATCGTTTGCTTTCTCCAATTTCAAAAACACCACAAAGGTTTCTAAATGACTTCTGCACCACCCAGCTGCAATAGTCTTCGTAAGCATCAGCGTGCTAAGTAATGATGCTCTAATATCCGATTTGCGCAATTTATGCTCTCTGAAAACCCACTAAAGAAAATAGTAGCTGAATTTGTGCTACCGTTTCTCTTTCTATAAGCGATGCATTGATGGTGACGAGAATTGCTAGTGTCTACACTGCTCTGAAAATAGTCGAATTTGCCTCGAAGTATACAGTAAACTTTTCGATTAGTGCACTACAGACAGCGATCGCAGTACCAAATGGAACAAAAAGAGATGGTATTCGGCGTTATACAAGACGTTTGCTGTTGAAAGGGGAGGAGACGAAAAAAATCTAATATACAACACTAACGTTTCTCCTACTTGAAAACTTCCTCCGTTTTTAAATGATTGGTGCACCACCGCAAATTAAGGCTAGTAAGATGAAATAATGACCAAAAAAGGAATATAATTTAATATTAGTATCCAGCACAATCAGCACAATCGTTCTATATATTGGCTGGTCACGGGCGCGCAAAATTGACTTCTCAGATGCATTTTTACACCACCGCCATCTCCTCACAATCCTAACGTCCACATGCTGCGCATTACTATGTGCACCAGCACCATCCCAATCAGTTCTCCCACATTTTCAAGGAACATGTCCAACACGGATCGTGCGCAGGCTGTGCATTTTTTTCTTTCCAGAAGCAACAATGGCTTGCTGATTCCTGCTGATATCAGGGCTGCAGCAAATTATATCAACCGCCATCACAACACAATTTGCCGCATATGGTCACGCAGAACCGATATTACTAATGTACATGACCTCGCCGGGTTCGTATCAAGCAGATTTAAACAGTCCTCATGGCGCAAGCGACTAAACGAGACCGATTTGCTTGAGAGCATCTCTGAGTTCCTTCCCCAGAAGTGCATGCGGATTCGCTCTCTCGCCACTGGTGTTGATGCCTATGCTGCTTTTCAGCGCCCCTTTCAAGAAAGAAGCTTTAATAGACACAGCGAGAGTATTAAACCACTTTTGACACCTACAGCTTTGATGCAGAGGTTGCGTTTCGCGCTCGAGTGTGTCCAGCAGCCTGATGGAGAGCTCAAGTTTGACAGCATGGTGCAGGTCGTCCACGTGGACGAAAATTGGTTTAACGAGGACGTGGATAACAGCGTGTTCTACCAGATACCTAGCTGAACACATCCTTTACGGTGCTGAAAAAGCAAGTGCTTTCTGGGAAAACGATGTTTCTCGCTCTATTGCAAGACCAAAGTGGGTGATTCATTTTACCTTCACAAGTTGGTACTCAATAATTTATTATACGCTCTACTTCAGCCCACAGATATGACTAGACGTTAGTACCTTTGCAAATGAATATACTATTTCAATTATATACCATTCGTACAGTTCACACATCATTAAAATACATGCATGGTCTTTGAGTGCACCAAACTAAAAACGGAGGAAGTACCAAATCGGTACAGCGCACGCCATTGGTTTTGGGACACTTGCATTTTTTTAGATTTTTTTAAATTTTTTTTTGAACGGCTTCACATATTTTCATTCGGAAAACTGTGTCGTTTAGCTCGATTTCGTGAGGGTCTAATGACGTAATTTCCGTCCCAAACATGACGTATTTTTGACAGAAAGTGGAAAATACCAAAACAAGGTGGGTTATGAAGACTAAAACAGGAAAGAACGGCACGCAGAAACGTTTGTATTAAATGATCTTCTGCTCTGTTTGACGCGTTGCTAATATGGAATATGCTTTCCGTTGGCTTCTTTTACCATTTGAACCCGTTTCGGCATCGAGGAGACAAGCGTGAGGAGGTAGGAAGCCGGGATCTGGTCCCACACCTGCTGGATGGCGTTCTTGAGCTCTTGGATCGAGTGGAACTGGCGTCCATTGGCGTAGACGTGGCGGCTCATGTATCCCCAGACGTTCTCAATTGGATTGAGGTCGGGTGAGCACGCGGGCCACGTCATAACGTCGAAACCTTGGTCCTTGAGCCAGGTTCTCGTGTGGTGCGCTGCATGTGGGGCCGCATTGTCGTGCTGAAAAATTTGTGTTTCGATGTCGAACGCAGGTTGCAAATGATTTCGCAAAGTAGCCATGTACTTGACTGAGGTGACACGGCCATCGAGGAAGTCCAGCGTCGTCTTTCGGTCTCCGCAGAAGCCGCCCCAGACCATGACTGACCCACCACCAGAATGTCGACGAATTGGCACCGATTGCTTTGCTCTCGTGTCGATCCACTGCTTGTATCCATGAGGCCCATCCATGTTCCACTCCTTCTCATCACTGAACATCACGTTGACCCACCAGAAGTCATCTAGATCACAGTTCTCGTACGCCCAATCAAGTCGAGCTCGGACGTGCCGAGGTTTGAGCATAGGGCCGCGGCGCAGCTTCTTGAACTTGATCCAGGGCGTATTCTCGAGGCAGCGCTGTACCGTACGAACACTCACAGGCAATTGCAACGCATCTTTCGCGCCTCCAGCTCCAATTGAAACCTTGCGGATGATCAGACGCCTGGTTCTCGAGTCAATTTTGACGCTGCCACCACGCTTGGAAGGAGGAACTGGAGTGCCAGACGCCTTGACAACCCTCTCCACAGTGCTCTTGCCCCGTCCTACAGTCTCTGCGATCTTCCTGTAGCTCATGTTGGTCTTCCAAAGCCTCAAAATGATGTTCTTTTCGGCCGTCGTCAGCTCGGTAGCTTTACCCATCGTGCCAGACTGTCTAAGAATTTCAAAATGCACTCACATGCTCTTGCAAGACTGCGCGCCAAAACAAACTTATTTACAACACAATTGGCACACTTTAGAGGGTTAATTACGTGTGCGAACGTTTATTACGTATTGCATACGTCATACCGCAACCCACCTTGTTTTGGTATTTTCCACTTTTTTTCAGAAACACGTAATATTTGGGACGGAAATTACGTCATTAGACCCTCACGAAATCGAGCTAAACGACACAATTTTCCGAATGAAAATATGTGAAGCCGTTCAAAAAAAATCTAAAAAAATCTAAAAAAATGCAAGTGTCCCAAAACCAATGGCGCGCGCTGTACTTCTTTCTATCTTTCATTTGCGCGCATGAATAAACCTGTAACATATTTTCGAAATTTGTAGAATCGCTTCTTGCAGGAATGATTCTACAGGAAACCTCATTGTTCCTTACAATACCTCAACGTGACGAGGGCAATGAAAATGGTCAATCGAAATGATCGCACATTTCACACCGTAAAGCCTGTTAAAACGGAAGCAATTCTTTTGATCATAAAATGACGAGCAGCTTCAATCCCGGAAAAGAAACTACGTTTCGCTTCGTGAAAAAACCGTTCAGCAATTTTCGAGAAAGAAAGCAAATGATTAAAGATTTCTTGGCAATTCGTATCAATTTTCTTCAACAAGTGCTGAGTTATGAGTAATCGGGAAATACATATAGTTTTGGAATATTATATCTCGATTAGGTAATAGAAGTAAGGGTCGTGGTATGTCATCGTGAAACCCAGCCTAAAGTGCAATTTTTGTATCAGACATTCATGACAGCAAGCCGACAAGTAAGCTTGTATCGAGCTTATGCTTGGAGCTGGTGCATATGTTTTCATATGATCAACTCCATATTTTGACAGTATCCGAGAGCAGCAAGTCTTGCTTTTTATTTCTTTTTTCACCGAACAAACTATAAGAAGCAAAAAAATATGCGCCGTAATTGAGCCAATTGAACGTTTATGAGATTGTTAACCAGCTATCTTAAGGTTCAGAAAAGGATTTATCACCCATCATTGCAACATCAAGACGCTACCTACCACAACATGGAATTACATGGAATTACATGGATAAACATATATATAGAATTAATGGAGCACTGCTTGGTTAGCCGTAATCCAGATTCGCGATGGGAGAGTGCTTGACAAATTATCTTGAACAAGGGGGTTGAGGTACCGAATGACATTGATTTACGGGCGATAATTTCAATTACGATTCCAACAGCATGGCCGATGCCACATCTAGAAGTTATTATGGCACATTTTGAAGGATGAAGATGTTAATTTTCGTTGGATTGCTCCACATTTTACTTGCAGCAACTTCTGGATAAAGGCTGGCCGAGATTATTCCTCTTTGGTGACACCGAGTAGATAATCACAGTGAAAGGAGTCATAAAAATGGGATCAATGAACGCAGTTGGTCACACAAAAGAGGTAGCCAAACAACAAGTATTGAAATCGGTCCTAGGAGATCTAGTGCACGTATGGCTGATGGCATTCTAAGATATGCGGAGACAGACTCGAAATTGATATACTGAAAGTGGTATTACAAAGTTGCAATGATTATGGCGTGAAATCACAATCCAAAACAGGCACGTTCATCAGCTATTTCACAATATGGTGCGGGAAGAAAATACCAAGCGAAGGAATCATCCATTGCAAAATTCGACTACAACGCTTGTGTGAAATCAAAACCCATATATTGCAGCAGAATTCCAACAATTTATATCCAGATTATTCTCATTAGTAAGCAGCAAATTTGGGTCAGCATAGTATTTATTTTGGCAAGGAATGCAAACGCACAGGTATAAAATTATAGAGGGAAATAAGCTACGAGCTGGCGAATGATGTGCAGTCCGATGTGCAACTTGTACATGTCGACGAAGAGCTCGAGGATATCTTCGGCAAGTATGCCGATGTGGCGCCAGCAGTTTGCTACTGTGGCTTTCGTCACCGCACCTCAAGCCTCCTGAGCTCATCGCATCACGACCAGAATGTTCACATTGAAGAGCTGCTCACCTTTCATCTTGACTTTCTCCTTTCTCATTGTTGAGCATGGAGAGAGTTCTACATTAACTGTCAACCAAAATGAGGCAGAATGGTTCAAGTATGGCAGCAAAGGGAATCGGAACTATCCGTGTAATGTTACACAATCTGGCAGGAATTCGACTTGAGGACGTACTATACGTACCTCAACTGGATCGAAGATTACTGTCTCTCATCGTAGGCAGGAAAGAGTCTTTATGTTACATTTAGTGGATCAATTTGCAGAATGGAGGATAAACAAGTGATTATTGTGGAAGTGTCAAAAACAGAGAAGATTTTCATCCTTCAATGTAAACGTGTCGAAGATGCTAGAGTGGCAGGACATGTAGAAGAACGATCAAGACCAGTGAGCGCTGATATATGGCACGCTCGACTTGAACATTTACAACGAGGAAAGCTGAACAGTATAGAATATTGTGTCGATGGACTGGCATTGAAGCAGGTCCCAAAGAATACTGATGAAGCCGATATTTGCGAAGGGTGTGCGTATGTGAAATCATCAGTTAAAGCCTTCAAAAGGTCAAATTATGGGACCCTAAAGACACAAGTGTTGCTGAAAATGATACACAGCGACGTCATGGGACCTATGCACACCATTTCTCAGGATGGTGCACGATATATGGTTACATTCATTGATGAGTATTCTAGATATGTGATGGTCTACTTTATTCAAGCAGAGATCCTACCTAGATCATCGACTATTTCCTCGAATACAAGTCCCTGGTTGAGAATCGATTCAACATGAAGAATAAGCGTATTAGTACCGACAATGATGGCGAATATATCAATCATTCATTCGCAAAGGTATGCAAACAGGTTGAAATACGACATCAAACAACTGTTCCATAATCTCCTCCCTCAGCAGAATGGTCTCGCAGAGAGAATAGTGCATTGAGTACTGCTGAACCAGAATACGTGGCCCTTTCATTATGCGTCCAAGAAATACCATGGCTAAAACAATCTGCTTCCTGAGATGGAGGTGCAAGTAAGATATCCAGTCAAGATATATGAAGACAACCAAAAGTGCAATCGCTATCGCAAACAACGATGGATATCAATGTCGTGCCAAACACATTGATATCAGGCATCATTTTGCGGCAACGTGTCAAGCTAAACAACATTACTTTGGAGTATATCGACAGCAGAAGACAGCTAGACGATTTCCTCACAAAAGCGCCACCGACAAGACAATTCTAAGACTTGTTCGGAAAGTCTAATATAAGTAATTTTTATCTGAGGGGGAGTGTTGAGCATAGAGAGTTCTCTACAGAGACTTCGAATCAAAATGAGGCAGAATAGCCTTGGTAAAAGTAGGACTTAGAGCAGTAACACGAACTAAGGATCTTGCGCCCGCAACTCGTCGAGCTTGTCTGTAACGTACGCATTTGATCTTGTTCACTCTTGATTTTGAATGACTGGATGGTCCCTGCATCCTGTGGCTGTAGGTGTGTACTAGTATTGGGAGACAGGGTGTGGAGCGTAACGTTAAAGAATTGGTCCGTCACTAGGTGCGGTGTAGAGTAGGAGAGGCACATGGCGATCCATACCCTGCATCTTCTCGTTGAAGTGCGCCAGCCAGCACCATAAAAGCGAAGTCGTCATCCAGCCTTTCGCAGCGTTGGTGTATTCGACACCGAGTTTGCTCGACAATTGCGAGTTAAGGCACCGGGGCTGCCTCGCTGTCCCGATATAGAAAAGCGGCACCTTACAAGATCTTTCTGCGTTCGTAGTGATCGCCACCGTAATACTCTTCTCAATCTTCTGTCACCCTGAGATGCTCGCTTTTTTCACGGAGGTTGAAGGCAAGGCGCCAAGTAGAAAATATACCGCAGATTCATTCATGTTAAAAATGTCACGAGGTCTATATTTGCTGGTGATTATCTTAAAGCCGCACCATCTTCATCGACGTCAGTATCATGCGCAGACGCAGCCTCTCCGTGTGCACGCCGGGGTTTCAGCCCATGTCGCTCCTGCGGTTTCCGGAGACACCCTCCGAGAGCACCATGCGCTAGAGCTTCGCGTATGGGACGTAGGCCGTGTCGCGCACGAGAATGCTGAGAATCGTCTCCACCTTCGCACGCATCGTCGCCCATGTGACCACCTGTATCTGCAGCATCTCGCAGCCGTTGATTCAGGTAACGAGAGCGTGCTCGAGGGACGGACAGCACACTCACAAGAAAAAAGAAATAGGAATAAAATGAAAATGAAAAATCATAGAAAAATATAATATATTTATTGAAAAAAATAATTTATGTTGCGCGCAGGGTTGGCGCGCACAGCGTCCTCGGTGACAGGCTTCTCAAAAAGCAGCGTTGCGTGCGACGGGTTCTTCGAAAGCTTTAACGCCGAGCCAATCCATCTACTTAGCGTGCGTAGCGACAGTATTAGAGTACTCATTCTGGAGATTGCACAGCACCAGCTCTGCTTTATCGAATTACACAGCTTAGTACACGATCTACATCAAGTTCTGATAGTAATGACTAACCCCGATGTTTTCAGACTCGGTTTGCAGGTATAACGCGTAGACTTGTTCCGTTTCCTCCACGTACTCGGGTGTGATCTGGACTTAAAGGAGTCGTCATGTTGACGTGACGTCCTTACTTTGGCACCACCAAATGCCCCGAACAGCTCATTCGAGTTGGTAAAGTATGTTGTCAAATCGCATATGGCAAGCAACTCCACGCTGTTTGGGGGAAAGGCTCCACTTCCAAAGGAAAGACCGCGTTTTGGTCATCTTGGTCCCTGGTGCTTGTATATGGGAGCGGTGATAGCGGCCAAGTAGCCACAACCATAACGAAAGTCTCATCCAAGAGAAAGTCACTTGTCTTGGCTGCACCGCAATCGAACAACCAGATGCAAGCTCTGCACCTTCGTCGACTCAAGCAAATTACGCCAACGAATACTGCTCTCGGGGCTTTATGTGATTCTTGCCTCGAACGGTTTTTCGTCATAGACTTGTCTCATTCATCACCCAATTCATTCCCATATTGGCTACACTTACAATGGCAGCACTTTTATGGCTTTCACCAACAAGGATGGCTTCATGGTGGCACCTTATAAAGGAGTACCTTACAGTACTCCTTTTGTCAAAAGCGACTTCATTGGGACGCAAAAAAACAAGCACTTCAAAAAAAGTGCTGGGGTCCGTCTCAACAAAATTATTTCGGACATAGGTTGCGTTAGCAATAGTTAAGGATTTTTTAACAGTGTAATAAAATTTGACAAACCAGGCTCAAGCTCTGGTATAGAAGGTATTGGGCAGAGTCAATCGGAAAATCCCGATTTAAATATACTGGGGGTCTAACTCGCCGAATGATATCACGCGAATCCCCTCATATCGGCTCCTCATCCCCACCACTCATATCGATGGAGCCAAGTCGATCTTCCACTGAAATGCAGGATGGTGGCGTGAGTACCATCTCGGTCGAGATGCTTGTTTGCAGCGAGATGGACTCGAAACGTGGGAGGAAAAGTTCCTTCAGAACACGAAGTCCTCTTCCAGAAATTTGGCTCGTAGTGGACGCTGTCCTCAGACATCGTACACGAATTCACTCGGTCTACCAGTGCTTTTGCGTTGATGGAGCTGTTTCTCTTCTGCACGAAACCCGCAATCTTTACCAGTGATAATTGGATCCAGTTTATCACCGTCGAGCAGGTCATCTGGTTCCATCCAGCTCGGTAGTCTTACGACCAAGATGACCGCGTTCAACTATAAAAGTACTGGACCTGCTAGGTTCGCTTGGTGGGTTTTTCGCACTCAACTTTTCTTGCTGCGGGTTCGGCAACGGCAAGTGCGAGTGCAACCAAGATCTAGGCTCAGCTGGCTACCTCTATTCAGATTAGTGTGATGGCCATTAAATTAGGCACAATGCGCTCGTTGGCCAGATTAATTTTATTACATACAGGCTGGGAACGGTCTCGTTTTGAGGTAGGATATTCTACTCGCAATTGTGGACTAAGCACTGGAAGGCATAGTTCAACCTTCCCAGGTAGCAACGTGTCACCATTTATTGTACAACTTATTTATTACTTCGTATAGTTTATGATAGTCTAGGCACTCAGAGAAGTCAATTAGTCTAATTCAAGTACAGTAATATAGACAGCTTTAACTGAGGTCATAAATCGGCAATAATTCAAGGTGATGCGATCATTACTGAGTGAAAATACAAGGGATTGGATACTAGGCCAGTTTATTCTTGCTATGTCAATCTACAATAACCAATCACCATAACGTCGACTTGACGGAATCATACCAGAAACGGCATATACTGCATTGCTTCACCTCAACGGGAACTATTAGTGTAACCTATCAGACTTTGGATATGCAACGAATAGCATAGTGCTCCCAATATGAACTGAATGCAATGTTGCGTGTACACTTGGAGGAATGACACTGCACACTGCACACTGCACACTGCACACTGCACAGTATGCAAAAAAGGGTGTCTAGGGGCATCTCGCAAACAGAATGAAGCTGTACGGCGTAGCCACGCAAAGAAGAATGATGTCTCTCCCTTGAATTTTGAAATTGGAGATTAATTAGAATTGGAGATTAATTATTATCGGGAATGTTACACGGCGTGATAACAAATTGATTCTACTCTGTAGATGACCTTATCGAGTGGCTGCGACCCTACACGGTTGGATTTATGACATTTAAGAGCTTGTTGAGCCGTTCGATATCCTTACGACGCGATTGAAATCATGGGAGAAAGATCTAGGCGTACCCGAGATTTAAAAGAATTCTTCTTGCACCCGAGTGGCGGGCATCTAGTCAGCCAATTTTTGAGTTGCCGTCTCAGTCCTGATAATCAGCTGTGGTATTAGTGCACTGGATTGGACTCGATAACAACAACAATAACTGGGAGCCAACAAGGAACCTGATGGAGGATGTAACTACTTTACTTTCGAAATGGGTGAACACCGAGACTAAAGCTGCTGCAATGCGCAGTTTCATCCAACATGGAACTTTATAAAGGAGGGGAAATGATGGATTATGTACCGATTGAGGATCCAGTTAGATATCGGTTAAAGATCTTTCTAGATTGCTTGTGGCTGGGTATCAATCATTCTTAACCTTTGAAAGCACGCACTTGATACAAATAACGACGAGGACATATCAATTCCAAAGGTACTTCACAAACTGACGGAACGATTACCATCCTTTCCGAAGCAATCCATTCTTTAACACGCGATTTGATTAGGTCTTGATCGATGTGAGAAATATTAAACATGAAGTTAAGAGCTCTCCATAAATCGAACTTGTCTTGTTGAAGTCCAAATATAGCTGGTGTTGCTTCAACTTCGTCACAATGTTTCTGTGTACACAATATGATACCCGGATGGGCGAAGACAAAACCAAAATCTTATTCTCTGGAAGGATTAAAAATGTTCGTCGGAGGTTAATTTCTGCTTTTATTTGAATTCAACTTCTTCGGAAATGATTAAAATATTTTACTTTAATAGAACCACCAGTCCGGTCCCTTTCGGAAGGTGCTTAGAATGAACTGCGATTTATTCGGTCGCGCTGATTCTAATAAGCTGATACCGAGGTACGTTTGGGAAGAAAAAATTCTTCTCCGTGCTCTAGATCTTAAACTGAACCGGATAATTCTGTGCCAGCTGCCTTTCCATGCACAATAATATTCTTAAGGGCTGATTTTTGACGCAAAATCTATGTTGCTTTGACGTACAAACGGCCTAAGCGCTTGTATTCGAATGCTCAATTGCATTTCCAACTTCATTCGCTTCATTCATTCGTGTACATCAAAGGTTCGAATCTAATTAATCGTTGTGCATCCGAACAAGTCACGTAAAGAGCGCAGCCAAAGCTTTTTAGCGAACTGCTTTCGAATGATAGGTCTAGAATTTAAACCCATTGCTGGACTTGGACGATAGGCTACAATGCTACTTACATGTTGGCACTACCCAAAGTGAATTGGAAATCCGATATGACATTATAGGAGCGTCCGAGTGGATCCTGTCAAATAGACTCTTCATTCTCGCTTACTCTGTACAGAAAAAGAATCTATGAGTCTTAGACAGGCTCCGATACTTCAAACTCGTAAACAGTCCTTGATTAGATCCAGCATGAGTCATCACAATCATATTTGTCGCGACGAATTGTCTGACGACTGACCTCCGTCACAAAATGGATCTAGGATTCGTAAAACTATTGCATTTCATATTAATCTGACATGGTCAATGCGCGTATAATGGCGTCTTGTATTCCAGAATCATTTGCGACGATGCAATCAAATGAACCCCATTACCGAGTAACTGTAGAGAAAGACGTTGAATTCTGTCGAAATCGTGTACTCGAGTTGACTTGGCAGGAAGACGGTACTTTCTCGCTAAATTATAGCAAAGCAAACTATCGGATACCGAAACCAAAGTGTTTGTAGGCGAAACGGGGAAGACCTGGTGGACGAGTGCATTTCTACGTCGTTCAGTTTCACTGAGTATTACAGTGAGCTAAGAAGCCACCATCTGGGTTGATAATACTAAATTGTAAAATGTCCCTCCACTGATATCAATCAATCACGATCGACTATATCTGTTCGGCTTACCCTTGTAAAAAGCTGAAATTCAGCAATCTCTTTCCATCAATTACATTTCGTAAATTTTCCGACTCTTCGAACATCGTACTGCAATCTTATATCAGTAGCTATCTCATGAGCACGATAACACGTGGGAGGAGTCGAAGTAGGGCACCATTACTCGAGATTGAAGTAATATCTTGTGCGATTCGGAATCAGGTTCCCACAAGGCTAAACTCATGCACATCCCACAACGAAGAAAAGGCGCGCACCAGGCTCTTGCTGAAGATTTTTTCCAGGGAGCTGCATGCTATAATGATTCGCATCGCATTCGAGAGGTGCGTGTATTTTCCTCATACCGAGCAGAGCTGACACATGCTGAAATCCACTTATCCCGTCACAAAATTGTACATAAATCTCATACAAGTCAGTGGTCAGTATATTTGCCATACATCACTCTTCTTGCCGGATTAGAGCAATCACGTTATTACAAGGTGACTGCTGCATCGCTTTTAGCTGAGATGTGGCTTAATGATATGACGTGAAACCTGGAAGCATTCTATCATATCAGTACCATTATGCTTGGAGTTGAATGCTAAGGCACTCTTTCTTCCGCTGTACACCTGCGGTACGACTTTGGCTTATATAAACATGATTTCTCAAAGCATTCTGTCGCTCGTTGAGCACGCGAAATTCCCCTCGTCCGGAATCACTACATACTTTTAATCGGGTTTCACCGACGAGAGAGTCCTTGGATGCTACTTGTACTAAAGCGATAAAAAAGACAATAAGCAATTTTAAACCAAAGAACATCTGTCGTGGTGCTATCTTGTTGAACATTTAAAAACATTCAATTAATTCTTCTACACAATTCCAAATAATCTCACTGGGTCCTCGCTTGGCACGCGCTTCACTCGATATTGCCACGGAGGCTCAGTAGACAATATGCTTTTCGTTGAGGTAGATTGTGCGATCGCTTGTGCGGCCTGAGCTTAGCTTAAAGGCTAATTCAACGATGAAGTCAAATTCGTACACATTCGCAGCGACTGAATTTTCATGTACTTCGCTTTAAGCCGAGCAGAGGAATATCAGGCAACAAAGGGATGAATCTTGTCGAATGGAATGTCCACGCTCACGTTCCATGGTGATTTTATATGAATGCTTGCTTGTGCGTCATTTATACTGGTATGGATAATCGAGAGAATATCTCCTACTTCCGTAGTCCCAACCTACCTATTGAAGGTAACAAGCGATGCGCTCCTGCTGAGCTGCATTCAAGATGCATCAGCGATGAAATATAACATGTTTTCATTCGATGATTCGGCTAGTATATTGTGCAAAATCAATACACAATCAGGCGAAATGAGTTGTAGCTCAACGTCGTGTTAAATCATAAAGGCAACGCGCAGCTCGATTTTTTTGTCATGTTGAATGTGAGGAGTTTTGAATATATTTGGAATAAAACACGCTGCGGAACGGATGTCCTGATTATGAATGACTCCAGACGTTTGTATGTTCTGACAGGTATGTAGATTTGGCAATCACGTATGTCTATTATGAATATCACACGTAGCTTGCGGAATGTAGCATCAAGTGAATACTCCAGCGATTTACTTGAATTCCGGCCGTAGTGACTGGCACCATAGAAGTTACATGGCGATCACAGATGATGGATACATTAAATTACTGGGCTTGCGACCAGAGTGATCCCAGCCAATCGGGAGTAAGCATGTCGAGTCGAGTCGACAAGCAAGCACTGGAAGTATACCTCGTGTCACAATTGGAACAACTGGAAGTGGCAGCTCAATGCTTTGATTTGGATGCTACAGTAAAATGTTTGAGTGATCTTGGCTCGTTACTCTTACATCCAGACGAGTGTTCCAAAAAGTCTAGGGTACGAGTGACAGAGTGTGGTGTATCATAGTACTAAATGCGAAAACTGCCTAGAGTCTTTTTATCGATCACTGTTATCTTGAATTCACCGCAAAGCTTATACCACTTATAACAGGATACTGGGGGTCATCTTTAACACAAGAGATCAAGCAAAATTATGTGGATGTGTTCTTCACGAGGGTGCCATCTCTCCAAGCATTCGAAAGTCTAAATGCATTGCTTACAAAGCGCACGGACTATACCTCAGGAACTCACAGTAACGTTGATCACAACTTGGATCGAAAAGCTGCTATTGATGAATGCATCCGTTTGCTGCATCTCATCTTCATGTCAAACGAAAAAATTCACGAGTTGGTACAACAAATTTTTGAGATGGAGGCATGTATGGCGTTTTTGTTGTCGTGATGAGTGAAATGGTCTGATTTTTGTGTGAAAACATAGCAAAGTAAATTCGCAACACACCAAGAGCCGCGAATATCTAGCATTATCACTTTACCAGGTGATTATTGCTTTGCAACTATCATACCTCGTGAATTGTAACATTCTCTGGTTTTATGTGTTATAGATCTAGTACATAATCATCAAGGAAAGAAGACTCCATATATGTTCGATCTTGCTACGTACTTTCCAAAATTATGCAAGGTTATGCTGCAAGTTGCGCTGGAGGCTGACGAAAAAGATACTACGTTCGAGATAGATATATTTCGTTTCTTTTGCAATAAGCTGAAACGCACAGGTAGGATTGGTTATCTCATCAAGTCATGGATGCAGCTGTTATCTGAAGCGAAGAGCACAAAACACAATACGCCAAACGCCTTTCCGTCAATGAAGCATATCAAATTGATCAATAATATACCTGAGGCATGTTACGAAGATCTTTTGTCGTATCTCTGTACATCAAGCAGCCACTCATTTCGGGATTTAAGCTCTGAAGCTTTATCGAAGCTGTCATCCCGATGGATATTTCTGAGCTTATTCGTGTCTCAAACGTCTGAAAACGACCATTTCCGACACATATTCACCAAGAAGGTCGTGCTAAAGAAACCCATGGATAACATTGGTACAATCAAAGTGGTTGTTGATGCTCTTAATGGGATTTTTTATCATTCAGAGTTTCCCGGTAAATCAAGCAAAGCATTAAGAGTAATATTCGGTGACTTTGTCCATTTATGGAGTCAAAGAGATTTTTCGCATGGAAAGGATCAATTCGTACTTGAATCAGTCACTTGCTTTATCCGATATGCCATGCAGTACGTTTTGTTAGATGGTAGACTAAGCGAGAAGTGGATATTGATGTTATGCAAAGGAGTTCAGGTAAATCTTCTACAACCTTTATATACTCCGGAAAGAGCACCGCATCTAATGACTCCAATGTCGCAGAATTATTTGGACAGTAGTGTACAAACTATACAGGAGATAGGAATGCAGGTTGGACAGACCTTATCACAATTCGTGTCACCTGTTGAGCGTCTTGATTTCTGTCTGGGCGGAGACGACATCGTTGGCCGGTTGAATAACACTGATTTGAGGAGTATTCGCCCCGTTCTTCATTCGCCTGATCCCTCTGACGAAATGTATCGAAGACATCGCATTGCCACTAAATGCTCCCACTTGGCAACAGACGAGATCGTCCTTGAATCCGACGATGAATCTGAACATGATGAAGAAATATCGAATAGTGGTTCGGAATTAAGTCTTTCTCCTTACGATATGGACGATAGTGAAGAAGATATTGAGCCTCCTCGTCCGAAGTACTTAAAAGATCTAATCATTGCGCTACAAATGGAAAATGAAAGAGAAATCGAAGTGGCAGCGCTCACTGAAGCAGAAGTCTTGATACGTAAACGACCATTGGATTTAGATATGCATGCCAGAACAGTGGCTCAGCTTGTACTCCGTTTGGAAGATCGGTACAATATAACAGAGTTCAGCGACATGAAGGCAAGAGCGTTGATAGCGCTCTGCACACAGTCGCCAGTCAAAGTCATCCCGTATTGTATCAATCAGGTTTTGGAAAAGGAGCAGATGCTTGAATCTCGAATCACCATACTCAAATGTATGAAAGTAGCCGCATATGAACTTTCACAGACGGGAGCCTTTGGTCTCAATCAGCCGAAAGATCTACTCATGGAAAATATTGAGGCAGGGGCGGTGCAAAAGATGCGAACAAGAAGATGGGGATTTCAACGTAACCCTTTAGCATCCCCCAAGAAGAATGCATTCGCAGAACATGCTCTTACATTCTTTTATCCTATGGTATATGGGTACATTCATTTTCGTCATCAGCATACAGTAGCGAAGACTCTATCGGAAATGGAACATATATTCCTATCATACCTTTTGCATACTCTTTCTTGCATTGTGGAATGTTCTGGCAACTCGGCACACACTCCATCTATGGCGAAGGTCCTTTTGGACTTCGCGTGGGTTGAACGCCAGCATTTTCAAGCCGGAGTGAGACGCCAGGTTCTATATTGTATCAGTCGCATTTTCTTGGTAATCCCGTCATATTTAGTTCAGCAACAACTCGGAGAAAAGCTCCCAATTATAACGCAATGGCTTAGACGTATGCAAATCGAAGATCCTGATGCAGGCTGTCGTGAGGCTGCGTCATTACTGACGCCGTCTGCCGAGCTTTTGTCTCTGTCAGCATGAGGACAACGTCCATTATCTTGATTTGACAGTAACTGTAATAACAAATTTAGAGGGTTCATTATTTGCTTAAGACAAGCACGGTTGTTTCTCCTCATTGAGTTTGCCGGTCGAACCAACTGGTAGCGAATTACGCACGCCAGTCCCAGAATAATGACTTTGAAAGCTGTTATATACATATACAGCATAAACGCCAAAAAGTCAAAGAAAGTCCGCGTATTTCACTTCACCTAAGTACATCACGACTTCATCGGTCAAATGCAATCGAATCCTCCACGAGAACTTGTCAATTTGGTTTGCAAATCATCCACAGTTCGACTACCCGGAAGTGGACAGCTCACTCCAGCTGGCGCAAATTTAGAGCTGGAGCATGCAGGCACTGGTACGCAATATGTAGCATCTCCTTGGACGCTGCACAGGTGTGCAACCAAGTCTGAAGCCTTGATTAGGAAAATGGGAGTAAGGGTTGACGGCTCCAATCGGTGAAGACAGATAAGGATTTTGGTCAAATGGATGATATTGTCCATAGATAGTAGGAGTTGCCAAATGGGATACTATTGGTCGTAAAAGATTCTGATAGTTGTTTGCATACCTAGTGCAGTATGGATGAAAACCACAGGAATGGGCTGTGTAGGGAGGGGACATATTCAGTGCTCCTCCATATGGTGCAATCAGTGAATTCAGCATTGCTGTTAGGCGGCGACTTCACTTCTCCGAAATTCTGCTCTTGCTCTTCGCTGGCCACAGTGCTTCTGTGCATATACAGCAGGACCGAAGTAGCGCTGAAGTAAATAGCGACGGATGTCCATTGGAATAGCTTGAGAGATGAGCAAATTAAATAAAGAGCCAAACTGAAATGAGCACAATTTAAATTCCATCAAAAAGTGAGAATGTTTTTACCACCTAGGATTTCACACTATGAACAGGCTGCTTTTAATTTTTAACTGGATGACGGAAAACGTGGAATTGTAACAAATGACATATAGAACTCGGCAACTGAAAAGCTCCGCCATAAAATAAAGCATTTGACTCGCGTTGACTCGGATGCTTTTCTCAAATACATCCGATATTGATAATAGCTTCAAAATGATGAATCTCGTGGTGTACGTAATCTATCAAGTCTGACAAAGGCTGTCAGATACCGATATTGATGGTTACGAACAAAGGTCACGACATGGCAAGCTACCAGCGTCCTCGAGTGACCGTAAGTCGTGACGTTGTTCTACATGCAATTAATACCAATCTCCATTGATTGCACGCGTACTGGCAGCAAAGCATTGCTTTAAACACTCTACATTGCTAAATACAATACACTTCGAGGATTGTACTGCGGGCCGAACGGCCTTTGAATTGAAAACTCGTCAAAAATGTTCTTGCATTCGCGTGTGTGACGCAGACAAGTGGGTCGTTCTTTCGTTACGTATGCAAGAAGTAACCAAACCTTGTATCTTAAAAATAGCCCACCATCAGCGTAAAACATTGCGTCCTTCAGCAATGCTAGGCTTCATGAAAGGATTAAATTGAAATTACTGTCGTTCTTGTATACTCATATACGACAAGATCGGAACAAGTGGATGTAAATGCAGCAATTTCCTTCGTTTGCTATGGAATAGGCAATTTAGACTTTTCAAGACTATATTGACCGCGATATAATCCCGCTCGATAATGCAAATTAGTTTGATTTGGTTAATCCAGGTTGTGAAATCCCGAACCACTGGTATTGAGTATCTCGCAGCGCACAACCTCGAGTGTAGCTACCAGTACTGTCCACTTTTACATTTGGAAATCACCACAGTTATTTCATGCTTCCCATTCTCTTATGTGGAAAAGCCTTCGATATTTTTGATGTCCAAAGGAGAGTTCAGGATTACTTGAGGCAGTTTCGCCCACGATTATGGAAACGAAACCAACGATCCGTATGCTAAATATATTACTGGTAGGTGTACTTGTCTGATAAAATACAATCGCGAGTTTGCCTCAGTATTTAGTAACATGACAGCTTTTAGCTCTGCAGATTCCGCTTCGAGATTGCAGCCACCGTCAGCACCCATCCCCCCAGCACTCGAAGGATACCTGAAAAAGCTGAAGCGTAAAACTAGCATATTGAGTGGTGGGTTCAACACACGCTGGTTTTTTGTCGATACAAAACGGCTTGAATTCGGCTACACTAAAACAAAGGCGACCGACGCATCTCGACGTATGTAGGAAAAAATATGCTTTATAAACTTCACGATTTGATCTCTTTCACGATAGGCTCGATATATTTGAATGATATAACCGCAGTTGTACAGTTCGATGATTTCAAGTTCCAAGTGGAAAGTAAAACGCGGAATTTTTTCCTTTGTGGAGAAAGCAAAGCATCTACTAGCTGCTGGGTGCAAAGTCTCGAAGATTATCGGAGGAAGGTCATAGAATATATCAAAGAAAGTGCTGTTTGGGAAGCCGGTAATCCTTCTCCTGTGATAGGATCCGGTAGTGAAACTCACTCAGTCCAAGATACCATTACAAATCAAGGCATGAAAAACTTCTCCTCCATCACGTCTAAAAATGCTGATGACCAAAGCAAATATGGAGTACAAAAAAGCGGACTGAAACAATCTCGAATGCAGGTTGAACACACGCGAAACGGAAATCATGAGGGACTAGAATCATGCAATGAAAAGAAAAGAAGACCAATGAATGCATGGGGTTAGCATCACTTGCGTAGAGTAATGTCTTATGAAATGTATGCCCGTATATAGTAACGTTACTTTCTGGCCACATATGCATGCTAACTGCTTCGTAGGATTCGTTGAGTGACCATACTTTTGAGGTGAAATTGCAGCGTGTGTAATGAGGAGAAAATGTAGTTAGTGTAGCCAGCAACTTGGTGCAATGACTGCTCCAGATGCAAACTATCCATTTTGACTAATTTCGCTTTTTCTCCACGCTCGCTGTATTGTCGATGTAGCACGAGTTCGTTTGAGCTGAAAGTCATGATTTTTTGCCAGATGTCGACGTGTGAGTCGTTGTAATTTCTTAACTGCATTGAATTGCTGTCGTCGAGTACAAAGTAGCTTTTTTGACAACTTTATTCGCACTCGGGATTGCAGGCTTGTAACCAGGCGTACAAAATTTAATTCTATCGCTTCTTTCTTTGTCTGCGTGATCTCTAAGTATTGTATGATGCTGAGAAATACAATCTCGAGATGGTAAATAGCGTAGAATGGGTTTTCTACCGCGTCCTCAAATTCGATAAACGATTTTTTTGATCCACCTGAAATTGCTGGGGCCAAAAATGCATTGGCATTTTTAAAAAAGAGATTTTTCGCACAAAGTTTTTTGTATGTGACCTCAGGTGCCATAAGATCAAGAGCACGCAACTGACTCAAGGAGGAAGTTCTCAACACTTCTGAGACAACTTGCGCCCCTTTCATTTCCTCAATTTTCGCGTAGCCTTCACAATCCAACTGCGATCGAGACAAGAGTAATGCAATCCGAAGCAATACAATTACTACCCTCTCGAATGGCTCATTGCCACAATTCAGAGCTAGTTCATGATTACTATCTTCCTGAAGCTGCAAACTCTCAAGTATCTTGTTCTTTTCCACGGTCGAATTTTTTGCTTGTCCGAACTTCCTTGTGTAAATTTTCAAGTTGGTTTCAATCACTTTCATGTGTTTATCCAACAGCTTTAGACACTCTTTCCATGCCATGTATAGGTAGGAGCCGCTGAACTCACCAAATGCGAAATCTAAAGCTGAACTCTTCCACAGACACATTTCGTCACCTGTCGAGCGTTTCTTGATGTTCTTAGTATATAAATTCGCATGCCGGGTCGTCCGTTCCAGAATTGAATCCATCAATTGGGCCATTTTGCTACACTCAATTGCAACCCCATCAAATACGACATATTCGACGATAAACTTTCTTTTTGCGAGCTTACTCTCATACATATTCTCTCCAAATGCAGAACTACCCCGAATGTACGCATAAAGCTTCATCTTGAGTAGGTTTCTTTTCAAACCAGGGACGTTGGTTACTGGACCTCGACTTGACGCCCAATTTAATGCCGTTGGAAGAGACTTCTTGCTTCTTTGCTTGCCATCTTTCGGTAACGTGGTAATACATACTTTAGATTTTTCTGGCTTATGATGGAAGATGTGGAGTGGATACTTCAAGAACGTCCTCAGCTGTAAATATTTATCGTTACTAGATTGCTTCTGCTCGGCCTCGTCGACCCATAATTCAATATCATTGATGGGTAGAACACTTTCAATAAATCTTTTGGATGCGTATATGTTATAATTTTTATCTGACGCATGAAGCTGCATCAATCTTTTGTCGGTCATGCTATTCAAAGTCGTTTTTGCCTTGCGCTTACTGCTGTAGACAACTTGAGCATTCACAATATTGCTACCGATTTCAGTGTCAAAACTAAGAACACTTCCGGTAATGCTCGATGTGTGGGCTTCATTCTGTCCGTGTTGATATCTGTGATCAGACGAGATCCATCTCAGCAGATTCATTTCCTGTTCCAATCGGCAATAGAGTTCCAAAGAATATGTTTTCAGAGTCCACGATGGGTATAGATGCGCATAAACGTGACAAGCTATAGCCCCGAATGCCTGAAAATAGTTTCTATGGCGCCAATTGTGATACTGATCGCTTGTTTGATATATACAAAGCACTATCTTTGGTTCAACCGAGATCGTAGAATCGAGCATCAGCGTCATACATGCAAGACTAAAGTTGCCGCGTTTTTCGATGCCATGAGCCGGCTTACCACTTTCAGATCGACAGTGGTCCAATGTTCGTGGTAGATTGCTCATCGGTAAAAAAAGCTTGTTCTCAAAATGTATATTCTGATTGGCACTAAGATAATTGCTGTCACATCCCTCGAGATAACAATAATGCTGTATCAGCCCCCCCGTTGATCTTGGAAGTGGTGAGTGTTGCCAACAAACCACTCGATAGTCGGACACAAAATCGTCCCCCAAAAACATGATTTGCTGAGATTGCACGCCCGTCAAATCCCTGTTCAAGATGCTCATAAGAAGCCCAAAGTATTCGCGAAGGGTTATTTCATGAGTCTGATGCATACACGCCAAGAGTTCCTCATAGCTATATCGAAGTCGATTAACGCTTATAATTCGGTCCAACAAGTCGGCACAGAACTTGATAAACACGCGTACGGACTTTTCCAAGTATTTTCGAGCTCCTTCACGCAAATCTGATCGTTTTGGTATAGGACCTGAGCTAAGAGCTAAATTCTCTATGCACAGTACTCGAATAAAACCCATGGGAACGGCTAGAAAGGTATTTCGACTTTCAGAGTCAGTTTTGATGCGTCTGATGGTTCTTCGATCCGGTATACTGATGCAATCATCATCAACCTCTGAAAGAAGCAACTTCCCACTCGTAACACAATCTAAAATAATTTTCCCCATTCGCCTTCTTCGATCTAATGGTGCATCTGGCTCTAGATTGGAATCCCTCGGACCTAATGTCAGCATATGATGCCTCATGGTCGATCGCTTACTTGAAGTTGCCACGATTTGCGCCATGTCTCTATTCAAATCACATTCTACCACAAAGAGGTGTGCAGGTCCCTCAACGCAGTTCAAAGCAAGGGACATAGCTTCTAGCATGTTGTCAAGATGAGCGCTTGCGAGCTGTTTCAGAGCTGACGACGCGGGTACACTTTCCATATTGATCTCTATCTGTTGGAACATAATCCTCACTCTTTGTTGTTTGACACCTCTTTCGATTCTGTCGTTCAATTGTTTTATCAGCACGTTAGTACCTCGATGAATTTGGCGGATAAAATCCAACTGATCGAGCCAAAAAACATCATTTCCTTCATCCGTCGTACCAGAGCTAGTACGCTTGATCACCTTGTCTTTTGCATGTCTAAGAATGATCATTGTGGCACACGGATGAATCTCAGCATTTTCAACCCCATAAATTTGATCGAAGAACAAAATGTGCATATCATCTTTCTCGCAAGGTAACATTATGAGTGGAACCTCCTTCAAACCTCTTTTTCGACTTTTATCAGCATCCCATTCGGAGTGAGCATTTGCTGTATCATTCCGCTTGGCGTCGAAATATTGATGTGCTTCCTGAATGATTGCACAGGTCACCATATAATCTTTCGTACACCCGCCGGCACTCTTGTTTCCCATATAGGCAAGTTCTTCAACACCTGTAGACGTAGTTGTGTCTGCACTATCAGCAAAATTTTTGAGTGCCACTCTAACAGCTCGTATTTCTGTCAGTGCAAACAAGTTCTGGGAAAGTATCGAAACGATATTTCGGAAAAGATCGTGGCATGTTGTCGAATTAGCTTTCATCAATGCCTCCATAATGCCCAACGCTTCTTGCGAGTACGTACTGCGTATTGTATTAGCAATCAGGTTTCCCATCATTCTGAGGCTTTCGGTAACTTCCCGCTCGGGGCAGCAATCCTCAGTGCCGAACCAATTACCTGCAGCACCAGCGAATGTATCTACAGCCAATACACCTAACGAAGGGATAGGTGTGCAAAAGAGAGCTCTTTTACGTCCGCGTGATTGAGATAATGAATTGAAATTGGTTCTACTTTCTTGCTTTTCATCTGAAGTATCGCACTTTTTGCTTCCACAAGTCTCATTCGAGCCAATTTCATTCTGCTTTGCTGTGAGATCATCGCTGAAAAAAACCATGTTTGTCGTCGTACTCAGAAAAGTTTTGAAGTAAACACTGTCATGTGTAGTCACGAATTTATTCACCATATTGTTGGATTTTGTTGCACCAGTAAATATGATTTTTTCGCAAAGAGGCTGCACCAGACCGATACAAGCATTTATTCCACAGATTGCTCCCTCCAGACTTCCGATTGCACGCTGCAAGAACGATGAAACTGAGGATGAAGTCTGCTTTGACCGAGAAAAGACATGGGCTGACACCGACGGAATCTGAGAGTTTATACGAGCTACAGGTAGCTTCAACATGACGTCGCTCAACGTCCGGATTTGAGTGAGCGATACGTTCAAAGATTCCTTCCGCCAAGATGCTGTTACCTCACGTGTTATAGCAATGGCCTCCTCTAATGTTTTTGCCATACTGGTTAGCGAGTCCACAATCCCGAGTTCAGGAGACGTCATATCTGCCGACGAAATGGCGTGCACCATGACGCTATCCATGGAAAGAATGCCATATCTACCGATCGGTACGACAACACACGGCCACATATTTAGATCCAAAGCACGTTTCTGATTCAGGTCGAAAAAGTGCACTCGACCTCCAAATTTTTTGAGCATCATTTCATCAGAGGAAATATCTTCTCTTCTGACAATGAGAACTTTACCTTGTGAATAGGCAGTAA
Organism: Albugo laibachii; assembly: GCA_902706625.1. NCBI lineage: Eukaryota > Oomycota > Peronosporomycetes > Albuginales > Albuginaceae > Albugo > Albugo laibachii. The sequence continues at coordinate 38,767 of CACSLJ010000063.1, forward strand.
AACTGATACCTTCTGCGTGACTGAGATATTTACCTCTCATAGAGCTCGTGTTGGATGCACATGTGTAATATAAGCGCTTGTACAGCGGTTGATACATCCCAATGTAGGCATTCGCACCAGCCATAGTGTCTCCTAGTAACGAAATCAACTTTTCCTGTGCTTCTAGCAAAATATCGTTTTCCAGTTCTTTGCTTGGTGTTATTTTAGCTGGTGTGTTGGCACTGAATTTGGAGACTAAATTCTCACAGAATTTTGAAAATTCCTTGACACACTGAACGCGAAGTCGGGATCTATTTTCACGAACTCGAAAAATATGAAAGCTCTGCGACAATATCCCACCAATCTGATCAAGGACCACTTGTTCGTTGGTCCCCATGTGAGTAGCTGTGCACGTGAGGTAGAGTTTGATTGCCTCCGTTTTCAACTGCGCTTCTGCATTACTGTTTAGTTCCATCGGTATGTTCATTGAGTACAAAGGTAACCCCATGTCTGATATCAATGTGCTTAGATAGGGTCTGGTGGTACCGAAAAAAGCTTTCAGAGCTAAACTTGTCATATCCTTTTCGTCTTGGTGTTCTTGACCATTTCTTATGACTATTGATTCGACAGAACGATGAAAAGGGATGGAAGGTGGTGTGAAATAGGTCTTTACTATCTCAAGTGACCCTAGCCTGATACTTGGTGTTTTGACGTTCGAGCAAGTGGTACCACATTCGTCTATGGATAAAAATTTTATCGGATATGTCGAATAAGAGAATCGTCTAGCTGCGATTCTATACTTCGGTATCTGCTCCATAGGTATATCAAAATGAGTAGCGATACTCTTATCTGATAGATCGTCCGCCCGGAAACTGAGAGGTTCAATTTTGTAAAAGTAAGAGCTATCGGATTCTTGTGGATTTGATATCAGTGAGCGCTCCACATTGGAAAACTGATACACTAAAGAGGCATTGCTACTGCTGGGAGCGATCGAAAGTAATTGAACCTTTGGCATTCCAGGAATATTGTCTCTAATAGCTTCCATGCAAAAGAAAAATATTTGGTGCGGGGTGGTTATCTCCTTCAACACGTTCGATTCAAGTTGGTGCAGCATCGTTGCAATACGCCATGAATATATTGAAAACGAAACGACTTCAGCTGCAGTCTCAAAGTAGTTGTAACTAGCTTTAGTGATCTTTTTCATAATTTTGCTGATGCTGCTCACAACCATGACGCCGACTGCGCTGTCCTGATAATACAATGGAATTATGATACAGGGGCAGCAACTAATATTGTGTGCGTTTGTATCCCACGTGCTTGATCCATTTCGACGAGCCATTTTAGCAAGCTCATGAATGATTCTGTCGGGATTTTCGATCAAAATTATCTTTTTTGCCAAAATGCGATCGGATAAAGCAGGGAGCTCAGAGGCATCATAAATCCTTATTGCAGCAGGTTCATCCAAGCAAGCCGAATCAAGGGCCGTTTCAAACTTACCTCGCTTTAGTGCAAACACTTGGAGGGAAAGGCCTGGAAAAGCGCATCGTGTATCGTGCCATACTTTTCTTACTATACCCAGTGAGTTTTGATCCACTGCTTTGAAAACACCGGAATACAAAAATTCCCGCGTTTGATTCATTCTATCGGACGAAAGCTTCAATCTATGGTGAAAGCAATCGAATTCGCAAACCCATTGTATATTCGAAATTGTAGCCGCCTGTATCCGAGCTAGGAATTCTTCATCTTCATGTACAACATGGTACGAGCATTCCAAGCCAACTTGCATGCAGAATATCCAGTCCGCGCTCGCAACATCTAGAATGAGAACTATGGAATTGATATTCTCCAATTTGATCATGATACGTTCGTTTTCTGCACTTGTTCTTGCGTTGTATCCATTCAGAGATTCTCGTACTTCTCTTGAAAGTACTTGTAACTGGACATGGCATGGGTTCATTGGACGTACAGATAATAAATAAAGTAGTTTTTGCCACGATAATACATCGCTTGTTCCATCCTTCCAGTTCACAGTATACAGTGCCTTTTTGTGTGGGCGTATGCTTTCTGGAGTATCACCTGATGTTTTGATCTGGAGGGAGACTGCGTATTCGCGACTTGTATATGTGTGAAATTTCACCACGTGCCCCTGTATCAGTGGTTGCAAGTCAATTTGAGTCTGATCTTGTTTGCCATGTAGCTCGTCGACGGGAATCTGAGAAAATTTGTACAGTATGACACGCCTCATCTCACGCTCATCAGAATGAAGAAACGGTAAAAGACGATCCATTGGAACCTGCAATTCTGCCAAAAGATGTATTTCTTGTTCTTTACTTTTATGGATACGCCATATTGAGATCTTCTCAGCTGCGAGTAGCGCTTTGGAAATAGCACGAATTGATTCGTGATAAACTTCATAAATCATGGAATGTCCAAGCCCAGCGTCATTTGTACTCGGAGCATTCGCATCGCCAGCATCTTGATAATTTGCCATCCTATGTAGCCAATGGTAACGTCGATAGCGCTTCAAACACGATCCTAACGATGCAGCAACCTCGTGTAAATATTCAAGGACCTTTTCACCCTGAAATAACGAAGCATACTTCTTTTGGAATTGAAGCGTCTGACGTGAGCTGGGTACCAGATTTATAATTGGTGAACCCTTGTGTACAGATTGTACAAAGGAATGAAGCTTTATTCGATCTTCATTACTGACTCCATTGAACTCTAAAAGATGTCTCAGTTGAGAATGTGATAGTTGTAATAGTCGCTCTCCCGTCATTTCAAGTTTGAGCAGCTCTTTTGCAACCAGACTTAAGTGCATGTATCCCTTCAAAAAGTCGTGCAGCCCAAGCGGTGACATTGCTTGCGGGTGAGACCTCCCTGATACACGACATGTATCTAAACAAAGCACACCACTTGTCAAGCTATTTCGATCGCTTGGTGTGTCAAGCAATGGGAAGCAAGCAAAAGCCCCTGTACAGCTTTCTTTATCGAAATGATAGAGAGGGATGACTGAGCTAGCAATATCGTGTATTATGACTGCATCTCTACTCAAAATGGCCTGGAACGTCGCTGTTGTCTTATTCTTGGTGATTAGGGTTCGATGGAGCATTTTGCTTTTGGGCGACGTAGCGACATAAACCACGCGAGGTGTGGATGTTTGTGTGAGTCTTTCATACTCTCCAATGTATACATCTGTGCTGGGTAAACAATTCTGGATTTCGTTGAGGACCTTTCCGTAAATCTGATGAAGTGTCGGTAGATGTCCACTATTCTCCGACATTGCTCGATTTTTCAAATGACTACACCCAAAATGAGTTGTGATTTTCTCCTCGATGTCTTGAAAATACTTGTTTAAGGACATCAAACTATGATGCAAGGCATTGTGCAGCTCCATGTCAATATCCATCTTGATAGAATAAAGCTTCGATGTAGACTCCACTTTCATTGAACGTCGCTTTACTTCTGTCCTATCGGGACACTGGTCCAATAATTTAACACCGATTTGCACGCTGCATACTTTCTTCATTGTAAAATGACTTGATTCTACTCGCTGAATAAGTGCTATCCATGCAAACTCTGCATGCTGATAGAAAAAACTTTGTAACGCAGAGGAAATACGATCGTGCAACTCGCACGCCGGATTCGGAATATAATATTGGTCGGATTGATTCTTCTTTTGGCAAAGGTTACAAATTCTCACAGTGCTGTGGATATGATCCGACAGTTTGGGGGCAGGTCGTCTACTCGTATTACATCAGCTGTTTCAAACGCTTTCGGTTCTAAGGGAATTTCCCTCAACCGTAACTTGTTTCAAAGCTCTTCAATCCTTTTTTATAAAATTCATTTCGATAGTTCAAACCGAAGTTTTAATGAAGGCGGCGCTAAACCAACCACAAGCAAATTTTTGAAGGCACATCATGCAATTATCGGTTTTTTACTCGCAGCCGGGATTAGTTCACAGTATGACGACAAACAGAAAATGAGCGACAAACATCACACGAGCTTGTTTGGCAGAGTAGCCGAGTGTTGTGGCATCATGGGCGTCGTTGGCAACTCAGAAAACGCGTCTAACTTTTTACTGGAAGGAGTGACGATATTACAAAATCGTGGGTATGATTCTGCTGGAATGTCAACTCAGAAAAGCGTTCCGGACAAAAATGGACAGGCGCCCATTACTACAACCAAGTTTGCGTCAGTTGATGGGACTGCTGATTCCATCCAGCTATTGAGAAATTCTAAAGATCAACATGACGGAAACAATGTGGGTATTGCACATACGCGATGGGCAACTCATGGAAGCAAAACTGATCATAATGCTCATCCTCACATGGACATGCATGGTCGTGTCTCCGTGATCCACAATGGCACATTTACAAACTATAATGAGATCAAGCAAGAACTAGCCAGTGAAGGCGTCATATTTGCATCGGATACTGATACTGAAGTTGCAGCACAACTAGTTGGGCATTTGATGGGGGACGGGGCTGATGTTTTGACTGCTACTCGGCTTGCACTATCGAGGTTAGAAGGAACGTGGGGTCTATGCATCATGGCTCGTGACGAGCCCGGCAAGATCATTGTTGCTCGTAATGGATCACCGTTATGTATTGGATACGGCTCGAACGAGATGTATGTTGCGTCAGAAACTACAGCGTTTTCTCGATACACCAAACGATTCATTTCATTAAAAGATGGTGAACTTGCTGTGTTGAAGTCGGACTCCGCAGAACTGAATCCTGTGGATGAGAAGGAAGGTTTCCTTCAACGCTTTCCCACCAGTCGATATGCAACAGCGCCAGATGTCAAAGTCCGATTGGCACCAACACCGTATCCGCATTGGACGATTCGAGAAATCATGGAGCAACCCAAAGCCGTCGCAGCAGCTCTTGGATACGGCGGTCGTGTGAGTGTGGATCATGTATACTTGGGTGGTTTAGAGGCAGAGAAAGAGCGAATGCTAAAGATTGAGAATCTGCTAATTGCAGCTTGTGGTACTTCACTGTATGCTAGCAAGTATGTTTTGCTCTTGTCAAAGTTATCTATTTGTTCGTGATGAGTGACACAATGTAGATATGGCGCCAAGTTAATGCGATCTTTGAATGCTTTCGATAATGTTAGCGCGGAGGATGCATCTGAATGCACACCTGATCGATTACCGAGGAAGAAAGCAGGCGTCCTTGTTGTCTCACAATCGGGGGAAACACTTGATGCCGTCCGTGTATTGAAAATGGTAGAAGACTCGCCCGTTGAATTGCCGACATTTTCTGTGGTCAATACAGTTGGATCTCTTATAGCTAGAACAACAAAATGTGGAGTATATCTCAATGCTGGTCGCGAAAATGCGGTGGCAAGCACAAAAGCGTTTGTGACACAGGTGACGGTGATGGGATTGATTGCGTGCTGGTTTGCACAGAATCGACCTGAGGGAAACCACACAAAAATGGATGAGTTGATACAGTCAATGCATCGACTTCCAATCGCGATAGGTATTGCGCTCCGAACCCGTCAACAATGTGAGCAGGTCGCTGAGATATTAATGGGATCGGAGCATTTATTTGTGCTTGGACGTGGTTATGGAGAGCCCATCGCGTATGAAGGAGCGCTTAAAATCAAAGAGTTGACGTACTTGCACGCAGAAGGGTATCCTGGAGGTGCATTGAAGCATGGTCCTTTTGCTCTTATTGAAAACGCAAAAGATGGAAAGAATGGTGCGACCCCAATCATTCTGATCGTTCTGGATGATGAGCACGCTCAATACATGAAAACAGCAGCACTAGAAGTTCGTGCGCGAGGAGCTCATACCATTGTGATTACTGATAATCCAAAGATGTGTGAAGGAATTTCTGACACAATTATATCCATTCCTACGAACGGTCCGATGACCGCACTTCTAGCTTCCGTTCCATTACAACTGATCGCATACACACTGGCGGTGAAAAGAGGTATCAATCCTGACGTTCCAAGAAATCTCGCGAAAGCTGTAACGGTAGATTAAATACAAATCAAGGCAAAAATGCGTGATGTCTTTAAGATCGTCGTCATGCGTTACCCAATCGAGTTTACTATGATATTTTCTACGCATGCTGCGAGGTCCGAAAGCTTTCGCTTCACGTACCGAAATATACTTTGAATCGTAAGGACACATTTGCAGATTATACCAGGCAAACGTACCAAAAAAGCCGAGGGAAAACATTATCCTATCCATATCATATGAACATGAAGGATTCTCGGCATGATTACCTGGTTGGTATTATGAGACAGATACATGCCATGACTGCGTAAATAGGAATCGAGATCAAACCAAACCAGAACGGTAGATTCATGCCAAGGAAGTGCGTTGTGGGGCATGATCGAAAATATGACAAATATACCCATCAAACACCCTTCACATAAATCACGAGGCAATGCGGCTAATTGAGATCACTACTGCAAATTCTCATGCACAATTGAGTGCGTTTCGATGACGCTTTAGGGTGGAATACATAGTCCTAATTTGAAGCATAAAGCATGATACAATTTGCACATCCATGTAATGGCAGGATAGAAGGTCATAACAGTTCAGATTTCCCGACATGATTCTATACTGTCGACTGTAAAGCTTGCGTTTTGTCCAGTTAAGCCTTCAGACGCTCCCAGGTATCCATTTTCGAGACTACCAACTTTTGATTCCTTCACACATGACGATGCATGGATCCAATGCCAGCCAATGTTGACTACATCCATGCGATACGATCGCCATCGTTTGTACCGCGATGCAGCGAAAGCGTCAGCAATACAACGATCCTTGAAAGAATATAAGCATCTTCCCGTATTGTGTTTTCAGAAATAGAGTATATTCTCAATCACCTAGAGCCTTCGTCGTCGCCAATCATGAAGCTGATTTTCTTGCAAAAAATCATGTCAATCAAAACGGTTCATAGCATCACCACTATTCAACATGGCCATTCCCTTGCCAGTATATATCTTTAAGGTCGACTAGCAGAGTCTGTAGTACGAGGACGTGGTATTCCGTCTTCTGTGTTGATAGAGGCAATCGAATACTCTCTGTAGCTTTAGTTTTCAACAGCAATTCCAGTATTCGAGATTCATATACTTTTGATAATTCCATGCTTGTGTCAGACCCTGGACTTGTGAGGATCATCTTTGAGTGCATATTGTAGGCTATCCTCATTCCAAACTTTGCGAATACTCTTACATCAACGATCCATTGATGCATATGGATTTTCACGACCCAATTACAATCAGCTTGATACCACAAGCTCACGCTTTTTGAACAAGACTGTTGATGCCAGTATTGCCATTAGCATTTTGATCCTATCACCCACATGATTCGGCCAGCTAGGGCGGGTTACTTGAGACCTGATAGTTGTAGTGCTATCCATGCACCGACACTTCGTGATTTTCAGAATGTGGAGCACCATAATAGAGCGTCCAAGCATATCGACCTGATTGAAGAGATGGCGAAATATCATATTTCCGGACCGATTCTGAGAATAGCGTGACATGAATCCATCGTTTCCGGTAGAATCAGGATCATTCAGTTCCTCTTTTCTATTTTGCCATAAACGCAGCTGCCCTTCCATTTGAGGGCGGAATTGGTGTCTTGTGCATCAAGTACGCTCATTCAATCGTGGTCACGTCTACCTATATCTGGAGGAATCTCTTCATACAGAAGCAATTTTATGCTGCACTTGAGAGCATTTGGTCTCGACGATACACTCTCCAACTTGCCTCTTCCGCATTCAAATCCTTCTTTCTCGTCGGAAACTTTTGACTTTAGGTAATTTTGACTTTTTACCAGTACGTTTTCTTGTATCGAAGACAAAGAAAACGACTCTGTGACGGTGAGAGTGTGCTCATGACCTAAATCCGAGTCCGAGATTCTGCGTAAGCTTTTCTCGACCTTGAATTGGTCAGCATTTCGACCACCTTTTGATCCATCAACCGCAAATATGGAGCGTTCCCCAGACTATCCTCCAGGCTTTCTCGTTTACAAATCGTTATCTTTGAAGCAGGCGTCAATGTTCCTCGATTTTGTTGCTGGTCACCTGGAATATCAATCAATAAAAGCGTCTTTAATAGTGTCACCACACGGAGGCCATTGCAGTCGTACGCAGCATTCTACAGCAAACCAAGGGAGATATAGGTTGTCAATCCCAGCACAAATTGGCTTGAGACTCACCGCATTTGATGAAGGAGTGATATCAGAGGTGAGGTCTCGTGTGACAGAAAGCATCGTTGCGCCAGTCGATGAACGATCAGCCGATGATAGACGACCATGGAGGGAATGTTGTTAGAGTCTTTCTACAGCTTCATTCAGTCCAAAAAAAGGGAAAAATTAATCTATCAAACGCAAGAATTGCTATTTCCAATCCCCGTAATGGATACTTGTACTCCTAACGTGACACATGGCCAATTAGAATTATAAGCTCTTTTCACTTGGATTAAAAAGTGTGCTTCAGGAACACTTCCTTCGCTTCAATGGCAATCCACTCAGTATGACACATATTCAATGGCTTTAACCGTAAACTGCATGAAATAATGAAAGTTTTACTAAACTTCTAAAAAATTGAAGTGGAGGAGAGTAAATCAAAAAGATTAACGTGGGTCTCTACGTTTTCTGTGAATGATGTGCACATGGCACTCACATGAAAGGAATAGCTGTCAACCTTACGAAGATGAATTGGAGTGCAGTGTGCAAGCAGGGAATCCTATTTGTCGAAAGACAACAATGAAGAATTTCGCATAGCAACCGATCCCCTGCCAAGTACGTACATGGGTGCCAGTGACGATTCGGTTGAATAGATCCGCAAGTCAAAGATACACGCGTAATGTGCAAATGTCGTCCTTGTGTGACGGAAAAAGTTTTGTTTCATCCTGAAGCCGTGGTGGGGTCATTACAAAATTAGTCACGTGCCCATGCAGTTGTCCCATCCGCAGTGTAGACGTGAGTGAAATTGCCAAGTGTCCTCTGAATATTAGCAACATAACGGATATGCATGTTAGTTATGGTAGTTTGTAAAGGCTTAGAATAGCGGCTAACCGAACTAAGGACCTAAATAAACGTACTTCCGAATTTAAGCTCACTCCCACGTTCGGCTGGTAAGGAGAGATTCAACAAGATTCAACAAGATTCGACAACGATACGGACGATGAGCGGTTCCGGATTGGCTGAAGCCTATCGAATAATGGCTAATAATGTAAATTCGCATAGACGCTATATACTTTCTGTATTATATAATATTTATTAACGTTACATTGACTGTAAGTCGGTTCATTTTCTTGCTTTACTACGGCGTCTACGATATACATATATACATGTATAGTAAACATTCAATCTAATTGAAGAAAAGTTCTCATGTAAGTTTATTGCCGACTCCGTCTTCACGCCATAGCTATTTTTAGAACCAACGGCATTCCTGCAAATACGGCATACTATCACGCCTAAAATGGCCAATCAGCGTGCGGAAGCATGCGGTGAAGAAGAGGTCAAAATCTATCACTATTCCTTCTGTTCTTCGTGTTCTTTCTTACTAACCATTTTTTATTGAAAAGATATGATGCAAGCGGCAAAAGCAACGACCTAAAAAGCGGCTTGGAATGCTTCAACGAGGACAGTCAAGTCTGCGCCCAATAGCTCCATATTTTTGAGTACAAAGCGTATCGGCGGGGGATACGCCGCACCAGCGCTTACAACACCAGCCACGAAAGCGAATCAAACCACTGCGACGCGGAAAACAACCTCAACGTCGGTGACTCGTGTCGGCAGTGGGTCCCTCTCTCGCACAGGTCGGATGGTTTTCGCTGAATTCAATGAGCCAAGACTACAACGGAAACTCGCGACGAAAATACCGCATCCAAGGATAAATCCCATGGGTGGTGCTGCGGCCAATCGATCGGCAACGGTGCTATTGTCCACACCGTCTACGACTCGTTCTTTTAAGAGTGGGACGCAAGCTGCGGTGGATCGCGTTATGAGGGGTGTGGTCGTGCAGGACGATAGGGGTTTGGCATCTTCATCGCTCTTGGAGGAACTGAATCGAGTAAAGAGGAGAAATGTGGAGCTTTCGCACGCACTGGAGGATAAAACAGCTCAGCTAGAAGAAGCATTGAAGCAAGTCAGCGGACTTAAAAGGGCTAGTCAAAAAGTCAAAAAGCAACTGGTAGCTAGCCGAATGGAAGAATCAAAATGTCAAATCAAGCTCAAGGATGCTGTCAAGGTAATCGGAGAAGCTAAGAAGAAGCTGAAGCATGTCATGGATGACCACAAGAAGCTTCAAAAAAAGTTGTCAGAATCAAAAAAGAGTCCACGTTTCACTGAAGCCTCAGCTCGGCCGATTCTCATACAAGCAAAAGAGCGTTTTGGTAGAGAACGGAATGCGCACTTTCTAAAAAAACTGGAGTTACAAATGGTGTGACACATGGAATAAAAGCAGGAGGCGATCAAAGAAAGCGAGCTCCTTGGATGTATCAAGAATCACACGAAGAAGAAGAAGAGTCAAAGCAATGCACAGGAAGCGAAGAACTTCAGTTCTCCTGTCAATTATCAGGGAAGGAGCAGGATCAGCTTGGATGGAAGCTATTTCAAGATTTAATCGATGACCTTATGATCAGAGACGGATGCAAGTAGTACCGGAAAGCCTCATCATACCGATTACACGGCATCAAATGACCTCATCACGTCGTTGAATGCAAGAAGACCCCATTACGTTTCGGAGTGGTTCGCATCTCACATGACCTCATTACGTCATTTTTGGAGCAAAAGACCTCATCACGTCTATGTCAAGGCATTACAAGACCTCATCACGTCTTCGCCGAGGCATCTGAAAACCTCATTTCGTCATTTGCAATGCAAAAGGACCTCATTACGTCCTGGTCATGGCATTCGCATTAAGTCATAGTTATTTGTGATTAACACAAGTTACTTGTAATTAGTGCAAGTTATTTGTAATTAATACAAGTGTTTTTACTGTTTTTGAATTATTTATAAGCATTTTGATCCTGTCAGCTACATGATTCGACCAGCTTGGATCGGTTGAGTCCACCGTAATAAGCGATCTTGGTACTTTATACACTTCAAAATGAGTCTAGTTGTGTACGAGGCGATTGCTGTTACCTCATATCCAAAGCAGCACAGTCTTTTTCTAATACAACAAGTGTGCTGCTGCGGCACTCTACCAACAACATTCTCCATTATCTCGTCCAGCATTCCCATTAGATCATGTGCAACCGATACACCGGTTGCATGGACTTCGTTTTCTTATATTTATCCATAATCAGCACAACCTTGTTTCCATGCTCCATACAATGCTGCTGAATGGCATCTGATTCGACTGTATGAAGTCTTGCTTCCCGAATCGAATGAGTGAACGCTAATGATTCCGATACTACATTCCACGAGTACTGTATTGGTTCCAGTATTTGTTTGAGACCTAGGATTGGCGACTGTAGATTCAATTCGCCTTGTCCGTCAAGGATCTTCCTTGTTATTGAATAGTGTCTGCCTCAACTTTCACTTCAAAAACTAGTTGTTTCACCGCGCTTATTCGCTTGAGATATGTTGTACGCCATTCATGTCGTTGTAAGCTCTCACTTTCTCGATACTATGTTGTAAGGTCAGACAATGCGAGCTAAGTTGATCGTATCTTTCTTCCATGATGATCTCTAGCTCATGCCTTCGCCTCGCCTGCATCTCCATACTTTTCATTTAGAAAGCTTTTATACCTTCAGGCCATCGATAAAGATTGAGAAATTCGTCGACAAACGTCACCGTAAAATCTCGAATTCAAAAACTCGATATCTTTCTGGCTTTGATTACCGGTATGGTAGCCAGTCAGAATGCTGTGTTCATCAAAGGCAATGGGCTCTAAGACCAACTTCCGTGCAATCCATCAAATTCTTGTGAAAGCTTACCATTTGTACACTTTTATCTGCTGCCAATTTGCCAGTATTCTTGTTGTGGAAACCCGCACCGCAGCTACGATTTTTTGCTATATCCACACAGGAGGTGGCAAAAATCTGAAATGAATACTTGTCGTGTATTTTGGCATCAAAGTCTTTCGACAATCTTGCGAGATCGCTCAGTTCACGATCTGCCGTATATGATACGTCAAATAGCATCTTGTAGTCGTCCAATTTTGTCAAAACTATGGCTAAATGATTAAATTGCTGCTTAGAAATATTAGATAATCGCCTTGTTGCATCTATAGCGATCTCGTCATCTACTTACATTGTGCATGGACCAAGGAATAGACTTTTCGTGATATTTGCTGACGGCCGTACACGACTATCGATGCGAGGTAAATCGTGAGCTATGCGAGCGAGCATGTTAAAACAATTTCTGATTCAATCTGTAAAACGTGCGAACTAGGTTCAACGACGAAACACATCAAGTGAACGGCAGTGCAAAGCGATGTTCTCGTGCCATCAGATTTTGGATACAGTTCTACGGAAAGTAGCAATGCTGCTTCTCCTTGATACTCGGGATCGAGGAATTGCGCAAAGTAGTGCAAGAACACCTGGGTCGAAGCTTGCACATTTTCGCGGATATTCTGGACATCAAAATGGCTGTAGTCGAAAACCTCTGAGAACAAAGGTTTTGAATCACGAGTGATGGGTGAGCATATCTTGCGCGTGCACCCGTCATGATTCCTATGATGTTCGTCGTCAGGTGTTGTCAGTGCTCGGTTCTGTCGGGGCGCAGTTACAAATTGCTGTATGCACTGCCTTAGACGCTCGGCTGTTTCTTTGAACCAAAAATTGGAGTGAAAATCTCTGGCCTTTTCAACTCTGTTGTTGAATACCTCCGTAAATTGGGGAAGAGTTTGTATATTGCTCGAAATGAAATTCTTATCTGAGACTTACAAACAAAATACATGTGGGGGTTAACCGCTTATAATTCGCTTTGCTTCCTGAGTAGAACAAGGAAGTTTCATATCTGCAGAATTTGCCTGATGATGTAATTTGTGAATCCACTCTGACGGCATCTCTTCTGTGACCTGCTGCCCTTGCAATGCCAACAAAAACAGGGTGTATCGAAAAGAGATGTTGGGCTATTTTTTCACGAGCATTCTGTACCTCTTCATGACAAATTGAAGTTTTCGCAATACTTTCCAGTCATGAGACGAATACCATTCATCGTACCACCACTTTTGCTTTGCTTTCAAGTAAGAAGCACAGATTTTTCAAGTGTAGACCTCTTGAGGCGTCCATGATATCGTAGTTTGACATCGAACGGGCTGTTTTTTTCGAAGTAGTCCGCGCAAACATCCTGGAATAAGTCATGGATCAGCGTATCATTCATCGATTCTACTACGTCTCGGTTCGATTAATTGGTAAGCTGCCGAGATTTTACTCGATGTGAAATGTTTTGAGGTATGCATTTGATATGCTTGGCTTTGCGCGCTTGATGGATACAGTTTTTCATTTGTTGACGATACGATTTCATTGTGTCTCGATACTTCTTCAGCTCACTTTCACAGTTTCCGGATGACGAGGTGAAATTCAAGGCAACCTTACAGCGCTAAGGCTTATCCATGCGCACGTCTTGTGAGCCTAGGTCGGCTTGACATATTTCACGAATATGACCTGTCGAGTCTAGTGAGGTATTACAATAGACTTCGTGGGAACTTGGATCTCTGTGGCTCGTCGATGCGCACTCGATGAGCGCAAACAACATTTCCAAGTTCAGCGCCATTACTGTCGGTGTATAATTGGCTGGAATACGATCACTAGTTTGGTGGTAGTACCTAGCGTCAGGGGTAACAGGAGAGATTACTTCATCATGTAAAGAACCACTGGATTCTTTTGAGCTTCCCAGTGGACCTAGTATTGCTCTTAAATCTACTCCGTCCGGCAATGCATCCGACAACTCGTCCGTGTTTCTTTTCTTCGTAATCAAAGAAGAGTAGGTGATCGTTTCTTGATAATTTTTTGCATTGATCGACGACTGAAGCATCTCATTCTGGCCATACGCACAGGTGTCTTGCTTGGTGATCTACCAAATATCGGTTGATCAAACCTCTGTGGCTATTTCTCGCACTTAATGAAACTGAATATTATTGAGTATTTCAAGTGCAAAGAATTTGCTTTCACCATTGCAAAGGATCACCTCATGACCATTTGAAACACTTCGAATTCGGACTCAAATAAGTTCGATAAGATTACATGCGTTACACAAAAAATTATCTGGCACATCACCGCCACAACCAGATAATTCATACAGCTCGATTCACTTAATCCATTACAAATGTGACAAAAGCCAGTACGTTTAGTTCGTTCCTGCAGTTGGATGTTGACAAGTACGAGGCAGGATCAGCATGAAACAATCAATTTAGCCACCCTGGATCAAATTTGCATCAGTGTAGCTGTCAGCCAACTTTGAAAATACTTTAGGCGGATGGTACATATAAATCAATTTTCAGGATGGGTACATAAACAAGGTGCTGTTATCAAGACGTGGAAGCGGCGTTACATGGTCTTGAATGGAAATGTATTGAAATACTACGATTCGGCACTATCAATAAAGATGGAGGAAAAGGGGAGTGTTCAAATTCTATCAGTTGAAATGAGCGGCTCCATTCAGAATGGACGAATTATGCATGGCAAAGGAGGTCGTGTGCTCAAAATATATACTGACTCATCAATGCAAAACAAAGAATGGTTTGAAGCGATAACGAATGTCGTCTGTGGAATCGAGAAGTATCCTTCCATTGATGAAGCACAAAATATAAATGAGAGACCGGAAGTCAATGTTGCATCCGATCCCGTAATACGAATGAGTCTAGATTCGACAAAAGCTCCGTCCGAATCGACGATCCAGTATTCAGGATGGCTGGTCAAACAAGGTGGTCGTGTGAAAAACTGGAAGCGAAGGTTCTTTTTGTTACGAGGCGATAATTTATCATATTTTGATACGGAAAGTACTGGTGCAGTAGCAAAAGGGTACGGTCATGTATCCTCGGCTCAAATATTCATTGGTAAAACGAATTGTTTGGGAATTCAATTTAAAACGGCAGAACACTTTATGTCATTGCGAGCTCCCAGAAAGTTCTTCAAGAATGGCTGCATACACTTGGGGATGTAGCAATGACTCACATCAGAGACAGAGAGTCAGAACGTGAGATTCTTCATAGTGATCGGAATCAGCACTATCGAGTATCACATGTTCCCATCGTGAATGATGAGAGAGGAGCGTTGCTTTCTCAAAGCGAAACAGGTAGCGTAGGATGCTGGATTTGATTTTCGAGTCCACCATTATGTTTAGATATCATCATTGGCCTATTGCAAGATAATAAAGACCAATACAATTCTATATAGAGAACTGTAAGAATTGATTCGTCTGTAGTAAACCCCATTATGATAAGGACTCGCCTATTTCGATGCCGTGACCAGCAATCGGCATTCTGGGGACTCGCCTCAGTGGCATTTCGTGATTTGAGATCCTTTGCTGACTCCACACGGACTGTAAATGTTGAACCTAGTATTTCTCCCGATTTCCACGACATTATTTACCAACAAGATTCTGGCTTGCGAATCGTGAAACTGAATCGGCCAAAAGCCCTTAACGCACTCTCCTTCTCGATGATTGATCACATGTACGAGCGATTCAAAAAATTTGAGAAAAACTGGACGATCAATTCAGTTATTCTCTCTGGGATGGGTGATCGTGCGTTTTGTGCAGGAGGTGATATCAGAGCCCTTTACGAACAAGGAAAGAAAGAAGCAACACGTCATTTGGTATCGCATCAAACTTCATCCTTTTGTGTATCTATCTGATCATATTCTTTGCATAAAAGGGAAAAAACTTCTTTCGTCGAGAGTATGAGCTCAACTACTTCCTCGCCACCACTGAGATGCCGATCATATCTTTTTTAAACGGGATCACGATGGGTGGAGGTGTCGGCATATCAATGCATGGTAAATTTGTTGTCGCAACTGAGAAAACAATCTTCGCAATGCCAGAAACAGCTATCGGATTCTTTCCGGATGTTGGTAGCTCTTATTTGTTACCGCGCCTTGGTCGACGTTTGATCGAAGGCGAACATTATACAGCAGATGTTGGGAAAACAGCGGCCATGGAGGGACAAGGAGTAGGAGAGTGCAATTGTCATGACTTGTTGGTTTTAACGATGTTTGGTGAACTATAGCTAGGGACATTTCTAGCACTTACTGGAGAGCGTCTTGAAGGACCCGAAGTGATTGGTTTTGGATTAGCAACACACTATATGGAGTCCAGTGTATATAAGGACTTGGTACATCATCTGACTGGTTTCGACTTTCCAAGTGACATGCCTCAAGAAGAGCGTGATGAAGCTCTGCATGAAGCGCTAGAAGAATTTGAAACTGAAGACGCAGTTCAAGATATCGACTCGGGTGTGCTTACTACTTTTTTTAGGCAAATATGTTCACTCATTTGATGATTCTACTTCAGAGTATTTACAGACAGTAGAGTCCATATTTGGGGCCACAAATTCGGATGATACGATGGAAGGCATCTTTTATCGTCTCAAGGTCACAAATGCACTAAATTATTCGTGATTCGACACTGACAAAAAATATGCTATAGAACCACAACTCGGATTGGTCAAAGACTACGCTCGCAACGCTGCAGAAAATGTCGCCATTAAGTTTGAAAGTGACGCTGGAACTGATGCGACAGGGTGCTGTAAAGTCATGTGAGGACTGCTTTCAAATGGAGTACCGTGTAGCATCTCGCATGTTGACGAAATCGGACATGATGGAAGGAATTCGTTCAATGATCATTGATAAGGATCGCAAGCCAAAATGGACGCATGGAAGTGTTGATGACGTCGAACGAGAGGATGTTCTAGTTTATTTTAATGCGCTCGAAGGCGAAGAAGAGCTAGTTCTGGGTTCGACGCAAGACAATGAATGAAAGTAATAAGTTCCGCACTGCAAATTCTGGTAGGCTGCTTAATATAAGTCGTATATTCCGTATCTCTAATTGGAGTTTGCTAAAAATATAAGTAATCGCTAGCTAGATATCGGCAATGGAAAACTGAATAATCCTCCCGTGTGAAGCTCAATTTCGGCATCTGGGAATGTATAGTGATTTTGGTCAAATTTGTGACGGATTCGGGGCCGAGAGTTTCTCTGGACCAAGCGGGATATCGAGGGTACAAACGATAGCTCCGGACGTAGTGAATGTCGCCGAAATCGAACACGCTCGGCAAGATGACCAGCGAATGAGCAATTCAGACAATACGGAGAAAAAGAACGCTCAATCGATCACAAATGTCGATACAAAATTAGTGAAGATCAGTACACCAACATCCAAGGAGCACTTATTTACGATAACTAGAAGTCTTACTTTCCAGCAATTCCTTATGGATGCTGCTTCCTACTGGAGTTTACCTGCAGCACAGGTTGTTCTTTGTGACCAAAGAGGAGGTATATGGCCGCTTCTCGAGCCTGTTATGACTACATTGGCCTCGACTGAGAATCTTGAAAAGAACGTGATACTAGATATCAAACACAATAGTTGGGCGTCTTCTTTTGCGCATCTTGAGGAAGCATGTACCAGTAAGTTAGACCAAGTTGAACTATCAACTCCTCGAAGCGTTAGTTCCACTCTATACGATGACTTGTGGGGAATATTCACTTTTTACTGCGTACAAGGAGGTAACTTACAGGTGGATCTAATGAAGGCACATCAGTTCACAAAACTTCTTCAAGATTGCCAGTTGCTAAATAAAGTGGTCAAACTAGAAATCATGTCGATGATCTCCAAGTGCGAGATCAACAACGGCAAGGCGCAAATCAATTTTGAAGAATTCTTGAATCTGATTACAAGAATCGCAAAATTGGCGAGAGCGAAGGATTTTAAATGTGTTCAACATTGTAACAATGAAGAGGAAGCGCTGTATCGACTCGTCTTTGATCAAATCTTGCCGAGAGCTTCCAGATGGCCAAAAGAACAATGGGATTTGATGACGACTAAACTTCGTGAGCCAGAAGTAATAATGTTCTTTTTTGGACATTTGAAAGCATTGGTCACGATATTCATCTTCTACGCTCGATCATACCATACGAATCCATCGACAGGCATGCGTGAATTTTACATGTCGTATCAAAATCTACAGCGTTTTATCAATGACTTTCTATTCGCCAAACTTCAGATATCAACAGTGAGTTGCGCGCAGGTTTTTCTTGCGGCTTGCTCCAGCCGCCCTTTTCACCTCTCAGCGTCTCATGACGTCAATCAATGTTCAAAGATGCTGCATTCAGAGTCAAGCTGCTCAAAATCATTTATTGCTGCAAAAGACGTAGAAGAGACTCGAATGGCCACCATTCGAAATCTGATTGCAGCTTCAGGAGTTGTAGTTGCTTATACAATGTCCGTCACGTCAGAGAGCCGGAAAGCCTGCATGGGGTTTTCCGCATTTATCGACTTTCTTGGCCGTGCAAGTTTGACCGCATACACGAAATCGAAGCCTATCCCACCTGTCTTATGTGTCAAAGCTCTCATTCATCATATATGCAGTGAAGCAACCAACGCACGCGTGATGGAAATTATTGAAAATCATGGTAGCACATGTATACATGGAAACACATTCTACTTGGGAACAGCTGCATTCAGAACAAAGTTTTTCGCAACGTGGAAAGAGGAAGGTTTTCCCGACTATCTGACTGCAGACGTCCATCTCGGCCACCGTACGGGTCAAATTCCCAGCCATCTCGAACCACGAAAATCGCAACCTACAGCGCCTTTAGGCAAATCAGTCACATCAGCCTTTCAATCCGATATAGCGGTCAGAAACAAAGCATCAGCAAGCGGTAGAGAGATTTTAGATCGCATGTTGAAAAGCAAAGTATTCTCGTAAGTTACAATACAGTAGTTGCCTTTGTTAATAAATTTATGCAAACAAGTCTAGCAGGTATTAAGTTTGTAATCTCTCAAAGGTACGCCTCCAGTGCGCGATTCAATATCCTAGTCACACTGGACACCGCGAAATTTATAGCTACTTCTCTTAGAAAGCGAAAGCACTTGAAATCGTAATCAAACATCATGGGTAAGCCGAGACATAAGCAACTGACTCCCATTACCTTTGTTGACCGAAAATCATGCAAATGTATCTTGCTACAAAGTGGAAGAAGAAGAGATTCATCCGTTGAAACTCTTGATGGAAGATATGAAAAGCGACGAGGCAGAAACGCGAATCAAGTCCATGAGAAAGCTTAAAACGGTTGCTCAAGCTCTTGGGCATGATCGAACACGATGCGAATTGATTCCCTTCCTTCGAGGTATGCTAAACAAATGAAAGTAATGAGCCTTGCATTCTTCGTGACGTGTCAATAGATTCGACCGATAATGATGATGAAATACTTGTCGCTCTTGCTGATGAAGTGGGTGACTTCGTGGATCTTGTGGGTGGTCCAGCTCATGCAGCAATTCTGGTTGATCCACTCGAGGTGCTCGCTGGGATTGAAGAAACTGTTGTGCGCGATCGAGTATGCCAACGCGATTTATTATTTCAAGCAAAGTTGCTGACACTATTGAACAGGCAGTACAATCCCTACAAAAAGTCATAAAAGCAGTACCAAATGTTGGAGAAGTGATGGTTCCATTGCTGAAAAGGTTGATCGAAGGCGATTGGTTCACGTCCCGTGTGTCGGCTTGCTCTCTTTTTGCTCCAACCTATTCGCGCTTGGTGGACGCAGGACAAAAAAAGCAAGTTAGAGAGTACGTGATGCTTTGATTGATGCAATTCTGTTGTGTTCGTAAATTCTTCGTTGCGCAGACTTTTCAGTGTTGCCTGCAATGATGAAACACCAATGGTGCGCCGTGCAGCTGCAACAAACATCGGAGTACGACTTGATGCCTCATCATCCGTACTCACACTCAGCTATACTTTTGTTTTTGCCATGTAGAAAGTTGCAGCGAATGTAGAGCAGGAATTTGTGGTCACTCTGATTGTACAGCTATTCAAAGCACTAACCTCTGATGACCAAGATAGTGTTCGTCTGCTAGCGATTGAGAATTGTGCGGCAATCGCTGAACTACTATCTCCTGAAGAAAATCAACAGCATATATTACCTATCGTCAAAACCTCCGCGGAGGATCGATCTTGGCGAGTCCGATATAGTATCGCCAAAGATTTCTTCCCGGTTTGTTTGGCAGCAATTCTCGCTTGTGACACGTGGTCATGGTGGTGATGTTTGTTTGATACGTTGTAGCTTTCAAGAGCAATGGGTTCACAGATTACAGAAACTGAATTGCTCCATTGTTTTACCACGCTTCTCCAAGTTAGTACACAGAGTACTTTGTGTATCTGGCCCATGTCTCAACATAGTTGTAGGATACCGAAGCCGAAGTGAGAGCTACAAGTGCAAAGAATATTCCAGGTTACATTACCATAGTCAAATTCGACTTATTCAACAATGAAGTCATGCCTTTGCTCTCAAATCTGGCGCAAGACACTGCACCCAATGTTCGAAGTACGTCTTGCAAAGTGTCGATTTGTATCACCCATTGACCCAGTTGACCATGATAAGCTGCCGTATCGATTTCTTGTATGGAGCTTGCACCAAAGCTTGGAGAGTCAGCTTCCAAAATTTCTTTGTCCCCTATGCTGCTTTTATTCCTACGGGATGAGGTTGTCGATGTACGACTCAACGTACTGAAACGTATGGAAAATTTGGCGCCATGGATGTCGTCGTTCGAAGACGTTTTTCTACCAGCTATAGCCGATCTTGCTCGAGATTTACAATGGAGGGTGCGCGAGGCGGTCATTCTGTCTATTCCTTCACTAGTGGGATCTCTGGTGCGTGCGCATTGATGATATTTTTTGTGCATTTTTTCTAATGAATTTGGATGCAGGGAACCCAGTATTTCCAAGAACACTTACTTGACATCTATTTGAATGCTTATACCGATATGGTGGGCGAAGTTCGTTTGAGCGCCACCAAAATTCTCCCACAACTTGTAAATACGGCTGGAAATGAGTTTATGTTGCAACATGTCCTTCCTCGACTGACCGCAATCTTGGAAAAATCAATCATTTACCAAGAACGAGTAAACGTTCTGCATGCTCTCGAGCAAGTCGCATCGGAAAATGCATCAGGAGAACTATTAAATGGCTCAATAGCACTGGCGATACGTGGGGCGCATGATAAAATTCCCAACGTCAGGTTCGTCGCCTCGAAGACCTTGAAGGAACTGTGCAAACACACCGATGCGACCGTCGTAGCGACGCAAGTCAGGTACTATCCATCCTTAGACGACCGCTATCACCACTCGAAAAGCTAATTCTATCTTCGTGTTCTACCCAGACCGTGCCTGATGGAGCTGCTTAATGATGCGGATACCGATGTCAAGTATTATTCTTCTGTGGCTTTAGATGCGGTACAAGGATGAAATCATAATTTCTACCAAAGATTCATTTTTCGCCTATGTGTGTACTAGCAAGATGAATGATACAGACCTTTTGCACATTGGCATGTAATCTGCTCTCTACGCGCTGTGATGATGTGCCATCACTATTTTCTCAATGAAGTATCGATGCCAGCGATCGTCTTGTGTGAGTTCTGGATGAAATGCAGTAACCAGAATGTTTTCCTAAACAGAGACGTTAGTAGCGACGAGGAGATTTCACGAATGCTCTACCTTGCGCGCTGAAATTATAACATCACTCGGATCTGACTCGTCCTCTGGAATAGCGCTTAATCTCGACAGTATTTGTATCTCATCAGCGCTCTTCTCATCAATCGATACGATCGCGGGTGCCCGGATAAAAATCGCTTTGTACGGCTGTGTATTGAATTCCGGGGGTCCATCAATCAGCTTTTCAAAGCTCCGAACCTGAGCACCAAAAAAGTTTCGCGAAATCTGAGCTTTCAAGCCGCCAATGAGATTTTGCCCCCCTGTTTCGGTGTGCTTTGCATCCTCACATAGCATGATCATACCAGCGCAAGTTCCCCAAATTGGTTTTCTCTCCACAAGAGTCCAATTGCGCAGAGCGTCCAGTAAGTTGCATTCAGCTGCGAGTTTGCCGATCGTAGTGCTCTCTCCCCCTGGTAGTATTAGCGCATCGAGCGATTCAATCTCGCTCGGAAGGCGAACCTCGACTATATCCAGCTCATACTTATTCTGCGTGTTTTCTAATTGCTGAAGTATCTCAATATGTTCTTTGAATGACCCTTGTAAGGCTAGCACACCGATGCGAAGCTTTGGTGTCATTTGCTCGCAGAAGTTTATAAGACGAAGTGATTTATTTATTGATTTTGGAAGCTCACTCGGTCGATAATTCTATGGCTTCGGATGCGTATTTGCGTTCACAGTATGAGGTTCGTTGCTCGACTCACGCGTCAACTTCTCTGGTTTCATTTAATTGAATTGCGCCTTTAAGGCTTTATTGAAAGAAAACAAATTGCTCAAGCAAAATGTCGACATACTGGATCGTGAAAATTATGATCTAAAACGCTCAGTATATGAGTTAAGCCTCAAGTATAACGCAAAGTAGCTCGGTTCTGTCTGACGAACTGAGCGTCTTTGCATTATTCAGAGTAGATGCTGTTCAAAATGCTCTGCTTAATGTCACTGGACGTTTAGGAGGCAAAGCAGCGAAATCAGTGTCGAGCGGAAATGGTTCCAACATCACACATGGACCACGCATTGTACCCGATGCATTGGAACCTTTTCAGGTCAAGAATTTGTTGACTTCCAACCCTCCAACGACGGATAATCCGCCGAGTGCTTTGTTCCTCGATGAAGATTCTGACGAAGTGCGCAATAAACAGCAAATTGGCAAAGAAGAATACGATGAATTCGGCGACGATCGAGTCTTCTTTGCTAAATCGGAGCTGCGGGCCCATACTGGTGCTGTTTATACTGCAAAATTCTCACCCTCAGGACGGATTCTGGCTTCCGGGTCACTCGATTGTAAAATAATGTTGTGGGATCTCACAACAAAAGCAAATCAACAGCAAATTGCATCGCTCACGCAGCATCAACAGCTCGTTATCGACGTGAGTTGGTCGGATGATAGCTCCAAGCTTGTATCAGCCTCTTATGACCATACGGTCAAACTATGGGATGTTGAGAAATCAGAGCAATTGACTAGCTACAATATACAAGGTCTTGTACAGTGCGTTTCTATGAAGTCTACCGGTAAGAATTTTTATTGCCGACATTTCAAATCAGTCCCATTCGGGCTCTTTGGTAATAGAGGACAGTCACTTTTTGTGTGGAACGAGCAAGAATACCATTCATGAATGCGATACGCGAGCCGATAACATCACTCGGTACTTATCCCTTCGACTCAGTGATCAAAAGATTAGTTGAGGTTTATTTGACTTACCGATCACAGCTCATGGAAAAATGATGCCATGGTCAATACAATTTACGCATCATTTTGTGGACAGTACTTCATCACTGGCGATAGTAAGGTCAGGAATTAATTCATACTGGTCGATCTGTACTGAAAAATTCTCATGCAGGGGATGATCAAGACCTGGGATATCCGAATGGATTCTTGCATCGAGGATCTTACACGACTGAATGATTCCGGCAATCATGCGATTTCACACATTCATGCATCACCTTCTGGACTTGACTCTCAAGGGAGTGACGAGGATGGTCGCTTTCTAGCAGTAAATAGCTATGACAACATTTTACGCGTGTACGATCGCCGCTTTGATCTAATTAGCAGTTCACACGGACAAGATCAGCTCCAGCTGTCATACGTTCTCACAGGTAACGAACTTGCAACCGCATCGCAATTTGACAATATGCTGTTTTCAGGTCATAGGAATAAAAACTGGCCCATCAAAAGCTCCTTTTTCAAAGGAGAAGGTTACAAATACAAGTTAAATTTGTCACACAATCATCACTCGCAGAGAAAAGTCGATACTGATGCTGAAAGCTACCAAGACAGGTATGATTTATCAGCTCAAAGATATAACACAAGCACCTCACTTCGTACTTCAAGTGGTCATGTTCAAGCGGCTCAAGAACGAATGCTTCTTGCAACTGGGAGTGCGGACAATAAGGTCTATATTCACGACGTAAGCGTTAAGCATCCCAACGCAAAACCGACTCCATTCCTACTCCAAAGACTTGATGCGCACTCGGACCGTGTATATTGTGTGGACTTTCATCCAACCGAGCCCATTTTGGCTTCAGCCTCTGCAGATTCCTCTATAAAGATATGGTTGCCTAGAGTTACGACTAGAAGGGTACGGAAATAAAAATACTGTCGATAAATACTTTTACATCATTAGCTTTTATAAAACAATCTATTTCTGACCCAAAAACATATTTGTTCGTCAAACCATCGTGTGCATGGTCATTACCATTTCTCTAATTAGCTTTCATTCGAGCAAGGAAGAGCATTCAAACGTTGTCGTGCGCATGATAGCCATTGCAAGATCAGCCTTTTCTCAATAGATGCACTTGCGGGGCCAGGTCGGGCCGCGTCGAGTTCAGCTCCTCGTGGAGACCTATTGATGTGCCAGTTGCTATTCGGCGAGGTGCCGGATCTGTCTAATCTGTGCCTGGAACCTTCTTCTTTCAAAACAACGTGGCATGAGTCGCATAGAGTTACGTACTTGGCCTCTTTACGGAAAAAGGCTTTCCAGAGATCCGAGCTTGAGTCTTGTGACCCGTAGGTTGCTTCGAACGTATCGATAAGTGCATCTATGGCATTTCGATCTGGATAGTCTAATGTGGTGTCAAGTAACCAGTTCGATAATACCCGGTCGTTGCCCCCGCAGTTTTTGCAGCTGTCTTGCTTGTTGTTTGCAAGAATGATTGCAGCAACGCTGCCATACGAGCGCCGCTTCCGAGACTTCGCAATCCAAAACAACATCAGATCTCTAGACGCGCCCTGTAAGGGAACGCTAGACCAATTCCTTCGGAGTTTTTCAAAAGTATCCTCATCATCAGACGAACAATCAGATTGTCTTGTGTGTTTCTTTTCCGTGTTGATCAAGTCGTTATAAATATTCCGTATAGTATCAGCAGAGAAGTTGTTCTCGGGATCAGATGTTGCCAATATCCGCGGAGTCAACATTTCTTTCAAATGTTCTAGAATCCAAGGCTGATTCAAATGTAAAAATCGATGACGAAATTGATCTGAGTTCATTGCCTGCAAATCCAGACGTTCCTGTTCTTGTTCAAATTGCCCACCACCCCCCACCAAAAGCTTAGTCGTGACTTCATCATCTAATGTCACTGTGATCCCTTTCAACCTCCAGATATTTGAATGATATCCGATGACATGGCTACTCCGGTGAATGCACCAACATACAGTAACCATAAGCGGAATTATGAGCAGCGTTATCGGGTCACCAAAAGGACTGTAATCCGCACGTAAGAACATGGTGATACTCAGCACGCACAGCAGTATTCCCCAAGAGTATAATGTTATAAGAAAATAGAACTGCGATGAAAAGCATAGCAGACTTAGTGATTGGAACGTAGGATGCAGATTCTGATCCATTTTTGTGTAATGGAGTTGCCATCGCTTGATTCTGGTGATGAAACAATGTCTTAAATAAGAAAAATATTCGTAGATTTTCCATTCTCTTACGAGCTCCATCGTATTTAGTTCAAATACTCCCATGATCGTATGCGACGGAATGATAAAAATCCCAAAGAGAATGTAATATACCAAGTCATTGCGCTCAACTCCATACATCTCGGCGATTTTTGTGTCGTCATAGAAAACAAGCTGAAAAGCTGACATCAATGGAGCTATAAAAAGCTCCGTCGATGTCACACAGTATCCGGTGATTCCATCAATTATGCACTCAATTCCAAACTCGTTATCATCATCTTGATCGGATTCTTTGACCTGTTGGTCATTTTCGTCATCATTCGCTGTCTTTGATGCAAGCTTTCGATTACCAAACAATCTTCGAGCTAAGCTTGGCAGAACAACACCGAGCTTTTGAAAAAAATGAGCAAGATAAAGCCTTTCTGCAAGCGAAAGACCAAGACTGAAATAGTAAAATATGGTGAACTGAATAAATTCAGAGGCAGCAGTCACAATCATCACTTCAGTTGTTGCCAAAACAACGAGGAACGGTACAACAAGTAGTCGTTCGTTCAATATTTTGCGTAAAAACGCCTCAATGACACCACGGATGAACTTGAAAAGAACGAGGAAGAGATAAATATGCTTGGTAAATAAACTGGAGTAAGAAAATTCCCAGATGATCAGTAAGCCCACAATAAAGGAGACTGATATGAGTAGAAAATTGGCGCGTTTCCAAGCAATTGGTTTCCATAGTTCATTTTCGTTTTTACCCTCCATTTCATCTGGTTTGGACGTCTTTTTATCAGCTGAGTCCGCATATGCTTCTCGATAAGCATCATCGCCGGGTTGAGTGTCCAGAGTGTGCGGAATTAGCAAACTTGCCCCAAGCACAAGTATATAGATGCCAGTAACAAAAAAGCAGGTTCCAACACGCCCTCGCTTGTAAAGTGTGATTTGCTCTTGTGTGAGGGCTTTTTGGTACGTGTAATCACCAGGTATAGACTCAAAAGATGCTTTGATTGGTTCAGTCACAGAATCTTCAGAAGTAAACCCATGCCACCATGCGTAGACGACCCCACATACGATGAGGATAGGAATTGTAGCCAAGATAACTCCATATGATGGAGACGCAAAAATGTTCCACAGTAATTGCTGAAAGCGAAATCGTGGAGGATTTTGTGACTTGGTCAGACATCGATTAATTATCCAGACAGCAAACTACGCGCATAATAGTTAATCGTGTTAGTGTCGGCAAGGATAATGGAAACGAGTCACTTACGCCCATAAATGCTGTCAGTAGGCCAACAAAAAGAAACAGAATTAAGTAAACGTGAGCGCTGAATTGAAAGCCATTCATCAGTTCAAACCAGTCCAGAGGTTTCCAAATGATTTGCAAGACATATTCAGCCGAGTGCAGCGATCCAGTTGCCGCGTTGAGCGGACATTGTGCGATACCGATCGCCGACATTTTGCTCAATATTTTTGCTGATCTGGTAGGAGTACACAGCCGACCAAAATTGATCTCTGCTGTCACAATCCGCTTCCTACCAGGGCTGATCTGGTAATAAGTCATCGTCAAATACACCTCTTGTGGAATCGCTGATTGTAAGCCTGCAGCTTTTCCAACTTGAACCGCAATGAGATCACCAGATCCGATGAGCTTACTAATCTGACTAGATCGTCCCCAATCCAAGAGATTTGACTCCATGTGAGGATTTACTGAGTGATCCTTCCTGATAGCCAATCTAGTTATATAGAAAAGAGTAGTACCACTTGTAGCCTCGTACCATCTTGTCAAAGATGCTCCTCCTTCAAGATTTTCATCAAAGATACAATCAAGCGATATGCCTCGCTCTTTTTTGGCTTTATCAACCAGCAAGCAAGTGTCAGCAACGGGTATCAATTGCTTCTCCCATGGATACTGATCCACAAATATTGTTTGATTATAAGGTACCAATTTGCAGTCGGGATGCGATTCCACTAATTTGGAGATTGAGACGTGAGATCCATAGCCTCGACAATTTGAGAAAAAAGGAAGGTATGGGATCGTCATATAGCTCGATTCATTCAGATGTGTGTCCCACCAGTTATCAGTATGCTGAATGTTCCCGATTGCGTCCTTTACTGGATTCAGCCCAAAGTATTCGGTTGGTAGCACTCTTTGAGAGCCGCTATGGTCGTCTAAAAACCTTTTACCATCCAGTGCTTCCTGCTGTGTGGTTCGAACAAAGCCGCGTTTTATCGGCAATAGCGGGTCACCGACAAAAATGTCGCTCATACGGTCGAGTAAAAGCTTTGAGACAACTTCTGTTTCGAATACAGTCTCGCCATCGTTCATTCGCACCCGTCGTAATGTCTCCGGGAGATTCAATGGTAACATTAAGTTCTTGAAGCTACTCCGCTTTATGACGGACAGTATGGAGTGGCTTAGTGGCGCTTTTGGATTATAATCGGCTTTCGATGGTGTGAAAATGTTCAGGTCAAAATGATTAAAGGAGAACCCTTCCCGGAAGTCATTCACATACATACCATGCAACAATTCTGCAACAACAAGTATTCTTGCTCTGGCCATAGCTGTGATACTGAATTGGATATAGCCATGCTTATCATCTGGGAGCCCCAAGTCAGACATTTTTTCTTGAAAATAAGTAGGCATTGAAAGCCGTTCACATTCGCTGCAGCCACGTTGCGTTATTTCTTTTCTGAGCACGTTGTCAAATAATGTACGCGTTTCACAAAAGTAAGGCATCGTAAAGCACAAGGTTGAATTTCTTTCCATCTTCAAACATTCTTCATAGAGTCTAAGCCCTGTAGTGCTGTCTTGATTCGGGTATATGCATGTTGGTGTCGGGGTCGTTAAATCACAAATATAGCGTGGGGGACAAGGTCGGCAGTCTTGATATATTGAGATCTGATAATGATCCATATAAGTGAAGTTCTTGGAAAGGTTGGTGGTATTAATTGTGAATGTGGTGACCTGTGATTCCTTCAAATCGATTCCTTCGATTGTTTCAACAGGTCCAGAAACGTTTGTACTTGGCATGCCATTGCCGAGGCTGTCAGATGGAACCAAAGAAATACGTGCCAGCACTTCAGTTCCGGTCGCAACACAGTCTTCGATATCATTCGAGCTGGCCGCTGATGATGTTCCATTTGGACATTTCAAAGTGACGCACAAGAGCACGCAGTCTAATCGAAGAGGTCTCACATATTCTCTTGTTGCGTAATCAATGATGTCCAAGGTCTCATCTCCGTAGCGGTTGATGATATTGACAGCATGAAAGAGGTCGTAGAGATAAGGATCGATCCTTGAGTTGGATGACAGAACGAGGTTTGCTTGCAATTCGAAGGATTCCATAATCGCCTTTTGGAACTCTGAATAAAGACTAAAGTTTTTGGTCTCTATCCACGATGTTCGGAATTCAATGCCACCTCGTTCGATCAATGCAGAAATGTCCCGGGTTATTCCGCCTTTATCATTGAAGAAGATGCACTGTCGCTCGGAAGTGACAGCCTCATTCTGACCATAAAGATTTCTCATCAGATTTGATCTACCTTCAGCAAAACTCTCCAGAGATGTACATTTCCAAAATTCGTAAATTAGATGTACCGTTCTGAATTGAGTTTCACAATCACACTCGTGTCGATAGAGTGCGAGTGCAACCTGCCTCCACTTGTGATCACGAGCACATTTGAGATTGTTCTTAGTAGCTTCGCTTGGAGTGTTCGCATTAGCGGTGCCTATGATTGACGTCGACTTATATTTTAACTCCAAATCCTGATCGACGCCGTAGATACAGTGTAGATCATGGGAGGAAAGAAGTCGAATACTACCATCACTAATAATCCTAGCGTGACTAACATTCAAAAAAGGATTGGTTTGATTTGCATTCAACTGTCGACGCATCCCATCATTTGCCATGAAGCCAAGGTATGGATTACTTGTGCCTGTAGGACAAAAATATCCTTGAGGGCAAGGATTCTTATATTTTTGAGAGCTTGAGGTCCCTGGTGGACAGTAGTATCCTGAAGGACACATTTCCGACAGCTGCCCAAATGGGGTTTCTAGAGTCAAATCTGGAGTAGTTCCTGGACCGCACACGTAACCCCCAGGACAAGGATGTGACAAAGCATCTGAGCCGGAAGTGCCAATATCACAAACGTATACTTCTGGACAAGGCTGAGCCTGAGATATAATTTCGGTTTGTTTTCCTCTAGACGCTATTTCTGGATGACAAATGATATCACCCTCGCAAGTGCCCGGAAACCATCGATCCTGGAACATATATCCGCGAGTGCAATTCTTTGGAGCCAAAGTGCTGGGTTTTGCATAAAGGATAGAGAGTGAGCAGCGCTCATACATGTTACTTGCAGGATTTTGGCCAACGGCACCATATCCTTGATGGGGAATGCATTCTTTAATTTCATGAAGCGGTCCATGATACGTAGCTATTCGCTGTTATAGTAGTGAGCCTTCTGGCTGAGCATTTTTGTAGCATCGACCAAGCCGTGATGGAAGAAAATGAGGACCTCTACCTTGTTCGTCTATCCAAGGTTCTAACAGGACGCCATAAAAGTAAGTACGTCCTTTTTGTGAGCACTCGATATATGACAAGTTTTCATGTAGCGAAACATACTGATGCGGTAAATCGGCTGAAGAGCACGGCTATATCGTGCCGTCATTCGGACACACGACGCCAGATGGACATTTGGTACATTACTCAATCCCCCGCAGCTCCCAATTTCTAGACCAAGTTCCGGGTGGACAAGGAAGACAGGATACACCATCAGATGATAATGAGTTACGATACGTTCCTGGTGAGCAAATTTAAGCACGAACGGAACCTTCGTTCTCGCAGCTTGTGCCAGGAGGACAAGCAATACAACTTGACTATTCTGTAGTATGAGCATAGTATCCAGGTGAACATGCATGATGTCACCGTTGAAAGTCCCTTCATGAGTGCATATGTGCCAGGTTGTGTTGGAATGGATATAGCTGTTCCGGTGGGACATATAAACCCGGCCGGGCACAATCCTGAACCTTTGCGTGATACTGAAGCAAGCTCATTGTAGAAAACAGCGGCACAATGCTGCGCGTAGCGAAAATCTCCATCACGAACATGGTCTGATATAGCACCTTTAAGGCAGTAAGTGCCTGGTTTGCATGGGTACGGTCGAAGGCTAGTGTCGTTGCGGAAAACGTCTACAGTCGCAGTATCATTTATACAATAATACCCAGCCGGACAAAGGAAATGAGGAGACGAAAGCCCTTTTTTGCTACATACAATTCCTGGAGGGGAAATTGATGGTATAATCCGATTGAACCCAGGACCAATGTAGCCGACTGGGCAAGGCATGCACACTTCTTGACTTACCATTCCATTGAAGCTTCCAGGAGGACAGGATATTGGTGATTGTAAGCTAGTTTGCGGACAATATGTACCAGCCGGACAAGGGATTTTATCTCCAAAAATACAGTAAAACCCGACGGAGCATCCTCCCCAGCCATGGGGATGTTCACTACCCTCTGGGCAGTACATGCCATCAAAGCAGAGCTGAGGCAGTGCAAATTGTTTTATCACGGAATTGTTGCCGGTAGATCCAGCATGACAGTATGTGCCTCTTGGACACGGTATAGGTTGTTTGAGAGCTTGTAGACTTTCAGAAATGGCTTTTTCGCTCTCAGCAAATCTGGAGTCGTACAAAGTGTAGTAATTACATCGGTCTTCCAGACAAAAACGGCCTCTTCTGGCTTTGTAAATGGATTCTGATGACAGGGGAATTGTGTGAGAGTCCATCCAGAATCGAGTAGGTTGGTCACTAAGCTGTAAACCAAAGTCGTTTGTTCCATTATTCCAGCAGCCGCTCTTGCGTGTTGTAAGACGATAATTCTGGTCATATCTCTTCTTTATTGCAATAACCGACGAAAGAATCGAACGCGAGATGCAAGCAGAAGTGGGATGTCGCCGTACCTTCCAAGCAGAAATGACCTCTCGGACAAAGCTGATGTGCTACTTCGACCTCAGGTATCTCGCAAATAAACCCGGCCGGACAAATTTGTGGAACATGCATGCCAAAGTCCGGGCAGTGAAAACCGATTGGACATCGCAGGCATGCAGCTGCACTAAAAGATGGCGGATACGTGCCTAGTGAACAAAGTGTTTAATTACTGCTGCCCTCTCCTGGGCAGTATGCTCCTTTGTGACATTTGATTCCCTTTCCGTTCACATTAAGGGGACAGTACATTCCTGTCGGGCAGGGTCCAAGCAGGTCGATAGCCTGGAAATTCGATGTAAAGTCGATTCCATTGACGGAAATCTTGACATATACGTTTCTGGCATACAAAAGTCGCAAACGGTTGGAGCTAGCGGGATTTCCGTAAATCGGTCGTAGATTGCTTGCGGTGCAAAGCAATAGATTTGGTGTGATGAAGGCTGCATCAAACAACTGCACTCCCACTCGGCATACTAGCGTTGTTACATTGACGAAATTGAATCCTTGAATGAAAAAACTGAGCTGCGGAACATCATAAAACTGAGAGGGATAGATTGATGTCACATTCGGATCCTCGTAGTAAATGAATTCGAGGCCACTTTGGCTGAAATCTAATCCGTTATTAGAGACCTCAATACTCACACCAGATAACTGATAGTGAGGATAGTTTCTTGCCTTAGGAAGTGTAAGATCACTACGACCTATATCGGATGAATAGAATCCGGGCCGATGATTTTCAAGTGAATAAGAATGCAGGCCTTTGTTTTGTTCCGAGATGGGTGGCGAGATGCAAATCATTTTTGAGGGACTTACATAAGCTCCAGAAACCAATGAAAAACCGAAACGACATGAAAGTGAAGAAGCATTGACAAAGTCTTGACCATGAATCATGACGGATGTGCCTGCACGTCGAGCAGGTCCCATGATTGGAAAAATGTGCTTGATCATAAGCGTATGATAGTATACAAATGTCAAGCCTTGAGGAGTAAAGTCGTGCCGGTTAGTAGTAACTTTCAAAAAGATTGAGCCCGCACTGGATACCTTCGGTGCTTTACATTCAATTTTATCCGGCTGTAGCCAAATTCCAGATACTGTCTTGTCTCCAAATTTACACTGAATCTCATCTGAAATATCCTCGAAGTACGGACCTCCAAGAATATCAATCATATATTCCCCATCAATGGACCCTGAAGATGGGAAAATTCCACTTAGGGTCACAGGTTTCTCGTACGTGAAAATTGCTCCATCCAACGCATCTGTACGACTAACGTCGGTAATTCCATTTACTGAAATGAACACAGGGATAGAAACCCTTCGCGTGTCGTTATCGTCGGTGAAATCGAGAAAGAGCCGAGGTGAAACGCACGAAACGTGAGTAGTATTGAAATAAATGGCAGGTACGCTAATTTCATTCTCATTTCCAAAACAGCAATTGAGATGCGATGATTCGGGAATGCTGCTCCCCATCAGAATCAAATTTTTGCCGCCTTGGAACGGCCCATGAGATATGGTGAGGCGATGTACTTGTATAAATGGATGATACCGATAGAAGACACCGCTACTTGTAAAGTCCTTCATATTCGATGATACCTCAACAGAGACCAGAAATCCGTCACTGGGTAAGCCTTTTTGTGTCATAACTACACCTAAAGTTGTGTTGCTTCCAGTTAAATTCCCCGGAATAATGCTGAACGATATATCCTGCCCAAGTGAAGGAGTATACGTCAATCGCCAAACATGGTACAGGTCGGCTGCAATTATTGTACCAGAGACCGATAAATCCTCTAGATCAGGCAAAGTCGCAAGATGATTCTTTACCATCGCACTTGTAGCGTTGTGGAGTATGTACGAGGTACGCGCATTGCGACAAGAAGCTTTTCTTCCAGCAATGTCGAAGCACGAGGTCAGTTCTAGTTGAAATTCTCCGAAAAGCCCAACTGTAGTGGCCGGGTATGTTGTTACTTCTACTATAAGCCCGGCGAGCAAAGGTTCATTTTCGGCAAACCGAAACGAAATATGAGGTGCATTATGCAGATATTCGTGGAATAGCACAAGCCAAATATATCCAAATCCAACGCTGCACTTGATACGCTCCACCATTAAATCACCACTATACGCCGTTAAAACAGAGCTTTTAAATTCGCCTGCACTGGCAGTCGTACTGGTCTGAGTTGTTGCGGAAGTACCATTCAGTACAATTGTGAAGCTGATTTGGGGTGGAGCTAGCACTCCACAGATCGACACGCTTTGTATCTCATTGTGTGTTCCATTTGATTCAACCCAAGAGCTTACATTTACATGGCTCCCCTGCACACTCGATCCATCGAGAGCTATTGGTGTCAGCAAACTTTGTGATACCTGAGCATGAATATTGATCCATAGAGACCACAGCGAGATTTTCAGTTCAGTCCAATTATCACCGTCGACCTTTTTGACCGATACAGCCCCTAAAGACGGTAGCGATTCTAACGTAAAGATTAATTCTGATTCCGTCACATTCCAAAGATGCAACTCCGAACTTTGGTGATTCTGAAAAGCAAGACTAAATTTTCCACCAAGTTGAACATTTTCTGTGGACAGTACATCGATACTGATTCTGATGTTTGACTCCTTGGGTTTCGAATAAATTTCTGGTATGAGTTGCAAAGCCGGACTCGCGTACGGAAATGTAATATTCCAGTATACTTCTTGCCAGGGACCATGTGTAAACGTTCGAGAAACTTTCACATCATTTCCAGCAACTAGTCCAAATGATTTAAATGCTATCATCATTTCTTGTGCTGAAATATTCCATGGAAGATCGGGAGTGTATTTGGCTCCATAATGCAATCGAAACGTTCCCACAGTTGCTTTAGTAGCATTTTGGAGTGCCTCGGAAGAATTGAAGAGTCTTGATGAATCGTTATCGATTGGTATCAGCTGAATTTGCTCCAAGTCACCACACTCCAATAATGCATCCCCATATCGAGATCTGAAATCCGCAAACGTCAGTGTCCATGCAACTCCACGAACCGATATATCTCTGCTTTCGGTAATGCTCACACATTCAACACTCTAATTTCATTGCTGCCTTCTTCAAAAGAAATGGATTCAGTTCGCAACAGCGCGAGTTCAGCGCTAACTTGACTAGTGATCTCAACTTGCCATGTCCTTTCTCCACTTTCAGCTCGTAATTCTGAGACCTGCTCTACTTTCACAACATGGGAATTCCTGAATAACTGATTCAGAGAAGCTTTGATCACATGACCGTTGTCATCAAGTGGAATATAAACAGAGCTCCATTCGTCTTTAAGGCCTAATCGGAAAACAGGTCGAATAGCAGCCCCGGTTCCTTTTCTTACTTCCACAACTGTTTGTGATTGTCCACAATTCACCAGCGGGACGTCTCCGGGCCAGCTCAGGAAAATGATTAGCCACACAGAATGACCGACCGGATTATTTGCGATCGCGACGTCAATTTCTCCAAAACCTTCCGACATCATCATTTGCTCAAACTTGTCACTATCCGAATCAAACGGTATCGGCCCTGAACTACCATTCCCCATACCACTCCTGAAATACCCACCACTAAGTAATGTCGTCACTTGTTGTACTTCACTCTTGCTTCCAGAACTGATCAAATCGATCAAAACGCGTCCACTTCCGCTGCAAAGGTTTCCTACTTGTGGGAATATTTTCCTGACTCTATCGGGAAGTGCTGGAAGTTCGACTATCCATTCAATCTCCCCCTTGAGATTTTCTTTGATCCGATCAAGAACTTGAGCTCCTCTCAATGAAAACACGACACCCTCTAATGCTAACAAAAACTCTTCCGCTGAAGCATCATACGGTAGCATTTGTGAATCGGTACCATCGATGTTCAATTTGAATCCACCAGAAAGCGGTTGACTATGGCCTTTCATCAACTCCACCACTTCGATTTGCAAATCTATTGTACCAGAATCCTGCAATGATACGTTTTGTACTTTTAGATCTGGTATGTAACCCCGCTTTTCTAGGAACTGGACTTCCCATGTTAAGGAGCCAGTTGATGTTGAAATTGTTGATTTGGTCACTTTAACTTTGCCAACAGTATCGAGCATCTCGAGTGCGTTTTCAAAATCTACTGAAGTGGAATACGAATACAAGTGAATGGTCTTTTGACCTAGCATCTCGAGTTTGAACATACCCGCAATATAGGCTTGAGACCACAAAGTAACAGCTTGAATCT
Source organism: Albugo laibachii (assembly GCA_902706625.1). Classification (NCBI taxonomy): domain Eukaryota; phylum Oomycota; class Peronosporomycetes; order Albuginales; family Albuginaceae; genus Albugo; species Albugo laibachii. Next base: position 74,455 of record CACSLJ010000063.1, read on the forward strand.
CATTACGTATGCTTGGTGGTGCTTGCGTCCTGATTGAGGTAATCTCACCGTCCGAACCTTCACGAGATATTTGTGCTGTAATTGACTGCACGGTTGTGCGGTTTGTACTATATAGCATCAGACGTTGTATCTCTGGACTTCGAGGAGTATTCGATCGAAGTCGGACTTGCTGCACAAATGGCACGGAAGGGTCCGCATCAATTCGAATTCGCATCACCTGTGGTAAGAAACTCGATGCCTGAATGTGTACCTCTTGAATATTCTGCAGCTCTACCAAAGGCGGAGTGATACATGAAAGTGAGAGTGGTGAAAGCCGCTTCGCTTCGACACTTGTGCGACCGAAACGACAATGAAATTCGTCGCCGGATGTGTCAAAAAACTCTGCTCCCTCAATAACTACCTTCTGCCCGCCTCCGACAGGTCCTGAATTTGGATCAATGCTGCTTACATGCAAAGGCTCCATATAAAAGAATATTGACTGAGACATGATCAAAGTGTTGTCAGGACCATGAGATAACTTGACCACAACAGGACCAGTTGTGAGGACTGGCGGTGTGCGGCATGCAACGTGACTGGCATTCCCAATCTCTTGTCTTATAAAAAGCGACTCTCCGAACTGGCACTGGTGCGAAATATTGGGATTATACTCAAAATGGGACATATACACGAGCGTTCCACCTTCGACTGTTCCATGAGAAGGGGATAACTGCATACGATTGTACAATCCATCCGTTGTGTAAACAAAATCTCCTGCATGTGTGTCAAAATCCACACCATTGCTCGATATGTATACTGGCTTTGTGAACTCAGTAAGCAGGGATTCATAGCTTTCAGAAGATGCCGTACCGATTGTCGGAGATGTGCAAATCAGTAGTGATTCTGACACCAGCTCTGCTTCTGTAACGAGATCACCAAATTTGCACTTGAATATGCTTTCTGATGCTTTCGTAGCGGATACACTAGTTGGTTGTTTTGCCAAAGTGATAACGATGCGAGTAAGGCCTGTCATAGGACCCCGCATTGGAGTTGCATGCAGAACCTGTGGGGGTATCACGTAACGAAATGGTAAACTTTCTAAACTAAAATATTGGGCGTCATTGTAACTCAATCGTACTTCCACAATGCTATCGGCACCCTCGTCGATGATGTTGGTAGCTGTGAAAGTGCTTATGCCAATCAAATTTGTATCTAGAATTTGCAAGCTTCTCAAAGCACTATTTGATATAGCACTTTCTGACTTTATCATCCATCGTGACCCATTTCGACTCTCTGCGTCATGATAACTGCTTCGGTTTACTTCCATCAATTTTACGTCAAACAGATTTTGTAGCTCTCGTCGCAGTGCTTTTCCGTCGTCGTCCGCAGGAATCATGTTCGTCAGTCCAGAGTTGGTTTGAACTCGAAAAAGTCCTGCCAGTAAAGCTTCCTCCCCCTCTTGCAATGTATCTACAAATGCGGTGATACCGTGACCTACCATTTGGCTTGCATCTAGCTCAAGTAGCGGCACATTTGCAAGTACGTCCGAAAATTCAACGCGCCATTCAGTTCCATTTTCAATGCTTATTTGTCGAACATTTTTGATACCTTTTTCGGGTAACGTGCTGGATAATCGAAGTGAACGCAATGCATCCAAAACCCCAGCATGAGTAGAATTCACATAAGTGATCGGTAATGACTGATGATCACTCAACAGGGTCTTGACTCGAAATGTCCCTGCCATTCTATTTCCTCCTGATGTATCGTGGATAATTTCCACCTTGCTGTTTATTCCATGTACGGCTGCTTCGTGTAGATATATTCTGTCTCCACTGCCGTCCAAGACCGAGAATGTGATATTCCAAACAAGTTTTGGTGAGGTGATTTTGCTCACTTTTATAGGACGCAAGCCCAAGCTCACGTAAACAGCTTTATACAGATCATCGGTGCTTGCGTCGACGCTGATTTTAGCTTGTCTCGACGCGTTTGTCGTCAATCCAAGTGTAATATTCCCACTCAAGCTGACTGAGGCTTCTGATAAACACATGACAGTTTTTGACACCCCAGACATCGAAGTGAGATTATGATCGCTAATGCTAAGTAGTTTTCGCTCTTTTGCATCGAGATCGAATGTGACGTCCCAATAGAAACCGTAATAATTTGGTACATGCGATCGAGAGACATTAATAATCAAAACACTCAGTGCTGATTCCAATATGTCACGAAGCTCCAAGGAGCTAACCGTGGACCTAATCACAATAATATTTAGCCCATATGCTAAAGCGAAATGACCTTGTATCGGATATTGAGAAGAGACTGTAATCCGTTGAACTTCCAGGACTCTTTCTCCATGAGGAATCTGTATTGACACGACAGGATTTGACAAACCAATCTGTACTAGTTTTATAGACTGAATCTCATTCCGAATTGGTCTAATCGCTCCATCCTGCAAAGTATGCACGTAGACTTCAGCCCTTTCGTCATCACTTATCAGAAGCTGATTATTCGATATCAACATCTCGATATCTCCAGCAGTTGGTTGAAATGTCACGGACCAAGAGTAGCAATATTGGTTGTTTGGGCCGGATCTAGTAACGGACATGACTGGAAGAATCTCGGACAGAATGCTGTACACAGAATGCTGAGTTTCATCAATAGCCGGAGCATCAAATGCGATATATCTTGACCAAAGCACATCCGTCTGAGCAGTATTTGGTACTCCTAGCGAGAAGTATCCACTCAGAGATGACCCTCTGGATTCTAGATGGGTTGATATCACTTGTATTTCCGGTCGTGGAACGCTCGCCGCGATGATGATTTCGAAAGTTGTTGGTCTCAAAGCACTTGGTGGAGTATCACAGCGAACTGAGGTGCTTGAATGCTGTTGAGCAGGCACCACAAAGATTCCTAAACGTTTGTAGCCAAACTGGCAGTGCGTGATGCGCAACGTTTTCTCTGTTGAGTAATAATGAACCACAGTCGCAGTGCCACCCGCGAAAGGGCCCGTTTGAGGATCCAAGCTTCGTAGTCGAATCTCTGGATAATAGTTGAAGCGAGCGGATTTTTGTGTCGAAACAAAGTCTTTGTTGTTGTTTGAAATACCGAGACTTGCCCTCCCTCTTGCCCGATAGAGTTCGGCATTACTGCATGTGTGGTTGCACCAGTGCGCTAGGATCGAAGGGGCTTTACAAATGACCGAATCACTGGTCAGGAGTACTCCCCTGTCAATGATAGTCGCAGCATACTTTCTAACCGGAGTATCGATAGACCATGAACAGCTTAACATGGAAGAATTGATAAAGTTGGTGCCATGTAAGATTACTGCCGACCCGCCGTGATTCGGTCCGGAGTCCGGAGAGATGAAGCTTCTAAGAACAATTTCATGGTAATAAGTGAATATAGCTGTTCTATCAGATTCTAGACCTGCATCTGCTGATTGACCACCAAGGTACATTCGAAGTGCTATGTACACGGATCGTATCGTAGGAGAAGGAGGAGAAACACAAGCCACAGCAGTGGCATTAATAAAGACCGCGCTGGATGTTGTGTCTCCGAATACACATTCAAGACGTGGCCCTAAGGTAAACCACTCACCCCTAAGTATTATACGACTTCCACCTTTTGTCGGCCCAATGTTGGGCTGTATATGCGAAACAGTGGGACTTCGTACATATTGATATGTGAGTTGGTTTTTCGCTGAGTCTTGGCCATTATACAACACTTTTACTCCAACACATCCTGTTTGTAAGCGGAATGACTTGATGCGAAAGCTTGGATCGGTTGGGCCACCGATATGGAGGAAGGACGCATTCAGGAGCGGTTTTATACAATTCCCTGAATCCAGGGATAACGTGTCGAAAGTTATATCCCAGACAATTTGGAACGAAGTTTGCAGGTCCACGATACCAATCGATACATTTCGCACTCGGAAAGTACCATTGACCAGCTTTTCAATCGCTGCTGCGATTTCATCCTCTTTGGATGAGAGGTTCAACACGCTGAGTGAGCTGTGACCGTATGTGATCTTTACTCTTCTTCTTGGGGTGTGTGCATATCCTTCTTGTAAACGAGACACGTATGCATTGACCTCACTCTTACTGTGTTGTCTGGATTTGATTGTAAGAAGATTTAGTTTACCATAATTGCTCGAGAATTCCACGGTCCAGTTGCGTTCAAACTTTTGACCTGCAGAGCTGTCATGTATTTTTATCCCATGACCGAATGAGAGTGCTTTCATGACTTCTTGAACTTCGGCAGCGGTGATATTTCGAGATAAATCATGCGTGAATTCTCTGCCGATTCCAACTTTAAAAGATTGAAGTGATGCCAGAGGATATCTGGCCCTCCGAACGGCTCCTCCAGTCTTCAAACCAGGCCGATGATTGATTTCGATCTGAATCAATGGACGGGATTTTGCTGTCATCTGATCATCGAGAAATGTTATTGCCCAGCTAAAGCCGTCGTGATGATCATTTTCATGGCGTTGTACTTGGACGACCTCTCCAAGTGAGCGAAAGGCTTCTTTCATTTCGAGATTAGTAGCATTGTGGGAGACGATCACTTTTCTTTTGTTGTGTATAAGCAAAAATTCATCCTTGACCATTGTGAAATTACTTTTTCGGATAAGAATGCATCCAGCTTCGACATCTTTGCGGTATATGGAACGAAGATTTTGCGTTGAGAACGTCAGTGGACGTTCCATGCCTCTCTCCGATTCTAATGTGATAAGCCATCCGTATCCATCACCGAAAGGAAATGGAGACTGATCAAGCCGCATGCGAGAAACCAAGACTGAACCGTAGAATCCTGGACTCTCTAGCAAGTTCTTCATCATGTCAGCAGTAGCATTCCAAGGGAGTGATCTATACGTTTTTCCCTTATCCGCAGAGATGGAAAAATTACCTTCAATGGTGGAGCTCCCATTCGCATATATCATGCAAACCTGCGCCTGTTCCGGAGACTTGATGCTTTGTGTTCTTATCATGTAGTGCTTCGTTGTTGCGTAGGGTGATGACACCCTCAAATCTTGCACACTGGTACTTGCCATTTGCCATACATGTGACGATCCATTCTGGTCCTGACCAACGAAAACACTGCTGATTGCTCGGAATGACAATATACTCTCGAGACTATCTCTGATCTCTCCCTCAGTTGCTGACACTATGGATATGGGCCTCGTCTTCATTTGAATGTATGCCTTGATGTATGATTGACTATGAGCTGGATATGGGACATTTAAAGGAATCATAAAAGGGCCCATCGGAAGAAAGAGATCGACTTGAAAATTTAAAGGTCCAATTCGAATTACATCCCCACGTTCGACGATGCCCGTGATATTCTCGGTCGTGACGATGATCGGCCAGTTTTGCTCGACAGTGATGAACCCTGGTAAGCTCACATTTGTTGGGCCATGACTTAATTGTACTTGCGATGATGATGCAGTGCAGCATTTCCGAGTCCCATCTTGTAGTGTTTCCACGGTTGCGATTATACCCCCATTTGAGTTGGTGTCTTTAAGCTTTATCTTGAGCTCAGGGAGGTCTCCACTATTCGTGAATGTGACCATCCATGAAAGGCTCTTGAAAACGTCCGAGTTTAAGCTTGTAAGATTAACGTGGTACCCATCAACGGCCGACAGTCCCCCAATCAATGCAGCAAGCTCACTCTCCGTCGCCCTAGTATCTACTGTTACCTCTTCTTCATTCAAAATAAGTGAAAATCTACCAGAAATCGGTAGAAGTGTTCCGTTTATGATCTCTGTGATGTTGATACTTGCATCAGATTGAGTAGATACAAGAGTTGTTTGAGCTCCACCGGCAGACAGCATTGGAGCATTTGCATACCTCTTTGGGTGAGTAAATGTTACAAGCCAGATGAACGATGTGCTGCCTAAGATACCATTTGTGCGACTCACTTTTACTTTCCCAACCGATGGGAGAGCATTGAGAGACTCTGCGATAAGTTCTGGCGAGCTGTCATAAGGTAAAAGAAAAGTGGTCTCATCCTCAGCAAATCTTAAAAAAAAGTGCCCTGATAGTACACCACCAAAGTGTGTTCTGGTCTCGATTCTCTGTACCTCCATCTGTGTCTGTGTTTTCACATGAATTACCGATCCATAAGCATAATCCGAGTTCACAATCTGACGTGTATCAAGTTGAAGCACATCATCAGGATTATTTAACCTATATGTTACAACCCACGATCTGCCTCCGGAGAAATCGCTCCCAGCATAGCTGACCGTGATGTCTGCAATGAGATCGAGACCATGCAATGCCTCTCTTATAGCTTCGGCTGAAGCAGTTATTGGGATAAGATTTGTGAAACGATCCGATATTCCGATCCTGAAGCTACCTCTCAATAAAGAGAGATTACCTTTTCTATGCTCAGCAACTCGAATGGTTGGAAGAGGAAGGATACGCTCTGATACGACGTTGATGATCTGAAGATCTTCTAAATCACCTAAGTTGAATGGAAATGTAATCTTCCACGTCCTCATGTTTTTCGCATTCCTTGATATCAAAGTGACATTGACCTCATCCAACGCTGTCAGATTGCTTAATGCACTTGCAACAGTACGTGCATTCGCATTGAAAGAGATTCGATCTGTCAAAGCGCCCTCGAAACCAATCTGAAAACTTCCACTGAGACCAGGACTGCACAACAGGGTAATGTTTTGTATTTCTGATACAAGTCCTTTTCGACGCTCAAAAGAGTCCGCAATAGATATGGGCCCATGACCTACGAGACCAATCGCAGGAAGTTTTTTAATCCCGATAATTGGTAAATCACCACCGATATAGAAAGTAATATCCCATCTGTGACTGCTGTAGGTTGATGAATTCGACTCGTTCATTGACACCACTATATCAGCAAAATTTCCTGCCGAGGATGTCTCCGAGTCCTCGAAATAGAACGATCTGAGAAGGCTATTCAGTACCTGGTGTAGCTTCGCAGGTGGTGCGTTAGGGAGAAAAGGTTTACTTGTTCTTCCACGAAATGTGAGAATGTGATGAGTCCCATCCTGCAGAGGCACTTGAAATTCGAGCATTTGCGCTTCCCACACCAACCTTCTTTGTGTGATTACGATCCGTTGGATACTTGGTATATGACTTAAAGTCAAATTAATGCGTTGGACTTCAGGTCGATTATCAATCGCATAGTGTTGTACTTCGACTTGAGGGTTGATGCCAAGCATAGCACTGCTTGAGGCCGTAAATCGATGTGAAGATACGAAACCAACGGGAAAGTGAATGTACCAATCTCGATCACCGTTCAGACCGGGACCTTTCATTGTGCAGTCGGCACTTCCTAGCCATGATTGGAGTGTCGAGCAATCCGCATTGACACTGACTGCCTTAAATTCGTTAGTCAGGGGATGTCGAAGAAGCATATTGCCTTTTAAAGGCCTCGGCATTCCAACCATGCTAACAAATATGTCAAGACCTGGTGATAAGTCACTTTTTAAGTCTGTATGATTTCCAGTAGGCTTGGACGGTTTGTACTTTGCTTGTATTAGTGGGACATCGTAGTAAGCTTCAGGAAAATTTATCAGCAATGTTCTCAGGCTGTCTGGAGAATCCACCTCTCGTACTAGAGCTGACTTGGATTGGGTTAGGCTTTGTAATGAAGATTGTAAGTCGTACGCGCTAACATTATAAGGCAATTCTGTTGTTGTTTCACCACCGGTTGTGAGAGTGAAAAATCCATGCGGCAAATTGGAAGTAGCATTTCTTGTCCGGATCACATTGCCTCCAACACCCTTTAGCATACTGGTGTCTACTTGGAGCAATGTTTGCATGGCAGGATTTCGAGCAAATTTGATCTCCCAGAAATAGGTCGTTTTGATTTCATGATTCGATAACACAGTATTCTCATGGTAAAATCGCACTGAAGGCCGCTTCACACCACGAAGACCTATTAGTGCAGTAGCCATGGCGTCTGCATCCGAGTGAACTTTAATCAACACACTGTTTGAAGAACCTATGACGGCAAACGACCCAGTCAATATATTATCCAGGCGTGAGCCATGTATCGAAACGATCTGGATCTCGGCCACCGACCCCGGTCGAGCCCGATCAACCATACAGTTCATTTGACTCCCCTGTAAACCTTCTGTTTTGACACTAAGCAGTGATACAGGTCCCAAAGTCGATTTAAACGTAACAAGCCAATAATGGGACTTGCCATCGCCTGTCGAAGCTGGAGACACTTCAAATTCTTGCGACCCTAGAACAGCTTTCGAGAGAGCCTGAGAAAGCATCAGGTGGTCGACATTGTAAGGGAGCCATTCTGTGATGCCGTTGAAAACCACAATTTGAAACCTACCCCCAAAATCGTTTCCAGCCTGAACGGATATACGTTGTACTTCCGGTAGTTCAGCTGTGTAGATGAACTCGATACGCTGTACTGCGGGTTCATAATCTCCCGATAGAGTTCTGATGTGGATCATTTCGTGGTCAAGGGACTCATAATTGGTGAATTTTACCTGTAGAATTTGATCGGAAGCCGCCCAAGTCTTAGTCGAAATGATCTGTATTTCGGGTTGATAAGGCACATTAGGTAGGTATATATTTTGCATCTCAGTTTTTGCTTTGGGAACCTCGAAGCGGATTTGTTGCATCTCTGAAATTGAACTCGCTTGCGAGTATAATGGAGGTACTTTGCACTCGATCTCATTCTCCTTTCTCAAAATGCCGATGCTTTTTTCCCCATTGAATGAACATACCAAATCTGAAACAGCATCAGCTTTGAAACCAGTGCCAATAATTTTAACATAATTTTCTCCATGTATACTTCCATAACGTGGAAGTATTGACAACAAAGATGGAGTGCTCAACGCGTGAAAGAGTACTTTACCACTAGTGTAGTCCATTCCCCCATTTAACGAGATATCAAATTGGTATGTGCGAGGCTCTAACATTGGCGAGACACAGTAAACTACGCAACTAGTCCAGGATCCCAATACAATAACCTCGCCGACATTGGTAGATCGAAATCGGCATCTAATATCTTCCATAAGGTATGACTCTGAACAAAATTCCAAATTCACTTGAATTCTTGTGCCTCCTTCAATAGAGCCTACATCTGGATACAGACTTAGCATTCTTGCCCATCTGACGTATGTAAATGTACGAGGCGCTGAGTCTTCTTGAAAAACAGCCATGCCGTCCACTCCCTCTACAGAAAATGGGACCGTAGACATACCATCCGAAAAAACATTATCGAGAGCTAGACCCGGCCGAGGTGGGGACTTGCAACTGTATTCAGTCGCCGATAAATACTGTGTTTCAACATATACTGAGCCAAATCTGCAAAAAAGACGAGGATCGTGGCCCTCACCGTAAGGACGAACAATTATTAAGTTTACACTGGTGCCTCCAATGCGGGGTCCTGTTGTGGGATGATAGGACTGTACTGTTATCACGTCTCTGTACGTAAAACGAAGTGGTGTCGAGGAAACAGTGTAGTCAATGTCATTACCAGCGATGGCTACGAAAACGGTTTTCGCATGCACCTCTGTTGGGAATTTACATTCGATATGGTGGCTGGATCGAAAGATAGCTGGAGCAGTGTTTGATTCTCCAATCATACACTTGAAGCTGTGATCTTCTAGAAAAAAATTACCATAAATTGTCACTGTTACTGCTTCATGAAGATGACAACTGGTAGGGCTGATATGGGTTATGACAAAAGGTTGGTACAGCAATAGAGTCTTCGTTTTTGTGCTATACTCCACACCATTATTTGATGCTTGAACGTTCACCGATAAAAAATTCCGAGCTTTTACGATCTTGTTGAGTAGACCCAGGTCACATTTTATACGAGTGGAAGAGATAAAGACTGCTGGAGTATTGATTCCATGCAGTCGGCAAGATAACCATTGTGTATTTAGAAAATTTTCCCCTCTGATGATGAGACTATTCAAATTTCCGAAATAAGCCTTCTGAGGGGCAATTGAAGAAATCATTAAATTGCGGACATAATAGAAATCTCGATCTTGGGTAGAGTAGCCTCGTTGGGCTATAGAATTGGTACCAAGCGCAACACCGTCTTGAATAACTCCAAAAGGTACTCTTGATAAAAATTCTCCTGGAGGACTGACACATTTTAGAGTACTTTGATTCACGTATCTCAGTGGAGCAAGTCGTCTACCAAAAGCGCATGAGAGGAAAGTATTCTGTAACAGGTCGACTCGATCAAAATCATTGCTTGAGAGGTACACTATCGTTTTCCCCTCTATCTGACCAAACAACGGGTAAAGCTTGGTTATATGAAAGGTGGAGAAAATTTCAATTTTTGCTCCACTACCCATAATATCATCGTTGTCCAGTGATATCTGCACAGAATGCTCCCCATCTGCAAGCCTATGTAGAGGAACAAAACACGTAATGAGAGTTGATGAAATCCATTTTGCAGGTGCAACTGTATGGCTCTCTCCGAACTTGCAAGCTGATGAATTAGATGCATACGGTGAGAAATTCCTTCCACGGATTTCTAAAAGAGACTGAGTTTTTGAATCATTACTCAGGACGCGCAAAAATCTCAGCGGCATGAGAGAATCAACAACGGGGCAGGCGTCATACAAAAATACGAGATGATTGCTCACGTCGGCACCAGCATTGATGCTTAATGATACGGAGACAAGTTTGGTATGAGTTGACAGTTCAGCTCCAAGTTTCGGGATGCTAACACGAACATAGGTTGGGGTCACAATTTTCGGGATCGCAACAGCAACAATTTGGTTTACTGCCTTATCCATGCTACGCAAATATATTTGCACATTGTTATCTGAAGTGCCCAGATTCAATCCCTTCAGGTATAATTCTGTTTTTCTTGCAGAGCTTCCATGGTTTGGATGCAAAGACAATAATACTGGATGCTTTACAAAAGTGAATGTGACATTCCGTTTCGGTCTGATGAGCAATTTCTTTCTCATGTCGTTCGAGTAAATAACAATTGCAAAAGAATGAGTTGAGGGTCTCGTAGCAGCATCCGATACACACAGTCGAGGTTGTTTCACTGGAATCTCGACATCTCCAACCTGGCAAAATATATGCAAGGTGCTTTGTGAGACTACTCTATCCATGAACTTGTCTGGTAAGATGTGAATAGGAGTGCCACCTCGCATAGAACCGATTTTTGGATTGATGTAGAAATCTTCCGTATAAAGCATGCTGTCTGGAAATTTTGTTTTACCAATCATATTAGCATAGTCCTGAGCATTGTTGCTTATGGCGATGGTTGATTCTAAAACGATCCAGGGGTTGTACAGCTCGCTGTACAAACAGGACTCATTGATATAAGTAGATTTTATTCCTACCGATTGAGTTGTTTGACTCCGATTTGGTTTGCCACTGGAGCCATGCTCAATAAGACCTAGGAGAGAGCTTGATTTTTTGAAGTCGCTTCCGTATACCCAAAGTGCGAAGAAATCAGAGCCATTAGTACTTGGAACTAAAATGGCATGAATATGATGAATGCTGGGTTGTGTATACCCAGTAAAATGAATAGCATTCGACAGAATACTGGCATGTGAACGTATCTGGATCGACAATTCTTTTACTTCGGCGTTGATTTGATCAAATTTGGGATTCGTTGGTACAACGCAGTGCAAAGTGCTTCCCGTTTTCGATTTAATAGCTTTCACTTCATATCCATTGCCAAAAATGCACTCGATACTTTCGTCATTTCGATCATATAGAGCATCCAAAACGAGCTTCGTGCCTCCAAATGTAGGTCCACATGTTGGTTTGATTGATCGTAGTTTCAGGTCCGGAATTATTTTAATTGTCTTCAAGACTCGATTTGGATCAACGCCCAAGCCCAAACGAATATATTCAATACCAAATGGAACCGTAGGAGCCATACACATATGGTGCGTTTCATTCAATCGTACGATTGGTTCTTGCCATTGGAATGTCTTGATTGAGCTCGAAGAAAAGACACACTCGCTAGCAAATGAAATCGTTTTAGACACGCAGCTGTTGCAAGTTAAAAGTAGTGGAATGCGGCCGGATTTAGTAGCCACGAGAGGACTGACTTCGAAATCTTGCACGAAATCGTCTAGCTTCAATGTCAATTGTTGTGCTGTGAAATCAATACCATTCAATGTGATTTCGACGTGAACGAAACCAATGAACCAGAGTTCTGTATTCAATCGATGTGATTGTTTTGCGTCAAGTTCACAGCGCATTGTGTTGGAGGACAAGAATCTTGCAATAGCTAACACTTGATTTCCGATTCTGCAAAACAATGCTGATGTATTTTGGAACCCACTACCTTTAGCCAAAATCACGACGGGGTATACTTTGGCTTGCGTAAAGCTCGATGCTAGCTGTATGGTGCTAAGTACTGGGTCCTCATAATATGTGAAAATATGGCCTGATGACGATAATTCAAAATTGTTTTGTGAGCTTTTTATGATTACTCGCACCGTGATTTCGTTCGAAGTTGCATTTGGCAAAGTAGAGAGTGCTGGAGTGTTGCAGCTTATAAAAGATTCAATTACGCGCTTGCCTACCTGCAAAGCACCTCCAAAATCGCACAAGAATGTGTCACGTTCGTAAAGAAGAACATCGAGATGCATTCTAAGATTTGTTCCTCCATAGACACTTCCAGATGAAGGTTCAATAGATTTGAGCTTCAATGCAATCCTTCGTTCAAGAGATACGTTAACATCAAACGCGCTGAACAATTTTGTATGTAATAGGATTTCAACTCGATGTAGGATCACTCGACTGCAGCCCGATTTGCACTTGAACAAATGATGCGGTAGCCGAAAAGTAATATTGCGCCATCCATACGTGAAAAGTGATGACTCTCTATGTTTGGTGCTGGTAACGCCATCTGCTTCTTGATACGTAATTGTGTTTCTACATGCCCAATATCGCGATGAAGAAAACTCAAATCCGCTTATAGTGAGATCGTCGTAATCGAGTGAATGATTGCTCAAGTAAAGTTGAAGAGGAAGCGCGTTTGGAATGACTTGAAGTTTATTGGATGCAGCAGCTATCTCATGACCATGGTGGTAGATTGAGACACTGGTGGCTTCCGGGGGCATCAAGGGTACCGCACATTCAATGAGTTTGGGTGTAATCATTTTCGTCTCGACTGATCTGTATTTTCCAAACTGACAAGAGTAGTCTCCGATGAAATTTGATCCATATAGACGTACTATTTCATTTGCCTGCTGAGGAACTAGCTCTGGAGTAAAATGGGAAATTGTGGGCTTTCTCATGTAGCGAAAGCTCAAACTGTTCTCACTATACCGCTCTTTGTTCATGAAGACTGCAACATTGATTAATGCTCTTATTTGAAGGGAGAATGGTTTGGGGGGTGAAGTGCAAGTCAAAATGAGAAATGATCTCGACGTATCATGAAGGACTTCAGCACTTGTAAGAATCGTCCATGTCACGTCACTCTGACTTGTGAATGCACAGTCAAAACTCTCGACTTGATTCATGCCGAATGCTGCATGTTCCAAACCGAGACGAAGTGAGGTACCACCTCGACTTTCTCCACTATTAGGCTCGAGTGATAATAACATCTTGCTAGAGAAGTATGAAAATATCAGGGGTAATCCTGTCGTGCTTGGAATCGTGATCTGATTGATTTTGAGCGAGAACGGCACTTTACTTGCGGGAATACCTGCAGGACTTTTGCAGATAACTTGAGTGTCGGAGACAAGCGTACCTGTAACGGGTCTTGAACCGAACCAGCAGCGAATCCTCAAACACTTTTCTTCATTCGAGATGTGAAGTCGTGTGAGCTGTAGAAGAATGTCCGTTCCTCCGCGAGCTGATCCAACAAGTACGGAGGTTTTCTTGATGTATGCATCAGGAACAAATTCAAACTTGACACTTTGACCAATTGGGTAAAACTTCGAATCCATGACACTGAATTGAGTAAAGTGTGCTTCGTGCTTGGGAGTTATGCATCGTAGGCGATTATTTGATTCAATATATGCTTCAGCAACTTTATTCTCGCCAAAAAAACACCAATATCTTGTGTCTTTCTGCACAGTCATTCCAAATGGACTACCTGTATCAAAACTTTCAACCGAAACCTGAATTGCAGTTCCTCCTGAGGCAAAAGCTGAACTTGGGCAGACTGAAATTTTTTGTAAAGTAGGGATGCCCATCAGTTTTGCATTATTGCTAAAGCGGAACACAATGTCATCGCTCAAGTCGCATACGGCTAGTTGCAAATTCAAGGCCCCATATTCTGGAAGACGGGGGACGTTGCAAATCGCTGTATGCTCAGTAAGAGCTAATCCGGAACTTTCTGTGATGATGAACGCAGAAGTGGAATTTGTTGACATGAATCGACACTTTATGGGCGATTTATATGCTGGAAATCCATCTCCGAATATTTTGATATGAGTACCGATGGAATCGGAAGTGATGAGTGAAGGGGATACTCTGTGAATTATCATATCTTGGCTCGTATGGAGGACTTTATCAGCACGCAAAAAGTTCTGACCATCGCAAGCAACAGAAATCGAATGCCGTTTCCCCTGGTATAAATCAGCAAGTCTTGCCCAGGCGCATTCAATCTTTGTTTCAGATAAAATATTTGCCCCGAGTAATAACCAATCTCCAAGCTTACATTTTGCTTTACGAGATGAATACTTGTAGAAACCACTTCCATGTATGTCAACACCGAAGGTATCTCCAAAGCGCGAATTCCTCAACGTGACATCTCGTATAACTTCATTCGATGTGTAACGAAATAATATTGGAGCTTTGTCGTAATCAAGTGTTTGCGCTTGACAAATTCCATCTATTGAGTACTCAAATGTCAGATTTACTAGCTTTGGTACCTTCCAAGCGGGTGAAGTGCACTGAAGACTTGAGTCAGTGGTATCCAAAGCTGCAGCTGATGTGACTTGATCATAGCGACAACAGATACCTACCACACTAGATTCCTGACGTGCCGAGGATCGAAGGTGTATCACTGTGATGGTCCCTCCTCTGGTCGGACCTGATAAATTCTCGACTTCGTTGATCACCAGCTGCTCAGCTACAAACATCCTGATGGGATTACTGTGTATTCTTGCAAGCTTTTTATCCTTTTCAATGAAGAAAGCAAGGGAATATACACCAGGTTCTAAGCTCGGGCGATTAAAATAATGCTGCTCAAGTAAAATGTCTTCTTCCTGGTATGTTTTCAGCGGAAGCCGGGCTCGCTCATTCATATATTCGTCATAAATGGAACATGACACAGTGATATTGCGAAGTGAAAATATGCCTTCGACAAATATGCTTCCATCGCTTCTGCTGGGATCGAGGTCATTGAGTGAGGCCTCATGAGCTTGGTTGAGTAATATCTTTGGAGAAATTGTCACGTTATAAGAAATATTGTAGAAAATGAAGAATCCATCAGAAGCAAGTAATGCAATCTGCTCCCCATAGGCATCGTCATAATAATACTCGAATGCTACGTCTAAGCGCATTTGTATCGCTTCTACATCAATAAATTTCAGTGGTGGTGTTACACACGCCAGTAGAGTTGATGAGACGTAAGTTGCTATCGAAGAAAACACTTTTCGATCGTGCGTACTGAATCGGCAGGAAGCAATTAATTTAGTTGTTGATACGAAATGTTTGCCGGATACGCGTACGATATCACCACCACTAAATGATCCTATTCTGGGATTGACTGCATGTATCTCAGGAGCCCGTTGAAAACTTATAGCGACGTGAGGATAGCTGAAGAAATCTTTCCCATTGATAGAGACAACAAGTGACAATCTCGTTGCGAATGTTATTTGGGGTACTCCACATATTATTTCTGTTGTGCTCAAATAAGTGCCTGGAAAAATTGCGCATTCTCCGATGCGGCATACGATCCTTCCACTATCAATAAATCCTGTTCCAAAGACATGAGTCTGACTAACTCTGGCTGTTTCATTTGCTTTATTTTGAAAAAAGAAAAGATCCGGTTTTACTTCATCGATAATGATACTTTGCGCGATTTCAAGTGATTGATCGGAACTGTAAAAGTCTGCTTCGTTCACTGAAACCTCGACTGTGATATACCTGGAACCAGTCGAGACATTATACCAAATTAGATCGCATTGTATCAGTGTTGCATTCAAGTACAAAGCAACCACCATAATAGTCTTGTCGAATCGGCAAAATGATATAGGCAAGAAATTTTCCCCTTGAATCCTCACATTCGTTAAGACATTTCTATGTATTATTGCGGGGAAAATTGATCTGATCCGAGGTTCTTCGATGTAATAGAACGGAGACTGCAGCGGCACTTCATAATTGTGAAGAGAACATCGTAATGTGACACCTATAGGTCCAGTTTGGAAGGAATATGGGGTCAAACACACGAGAAATTCTCTAAACTCAGCAGTCAGGGTCGATGAGGCTTCAACATACGATTCGGCCAGAAAATCGTGCTTTACCATATGAAAGTGACATTCCCAATATGGACATGCTACTGGGAAAGAATTCTTCACTAGGATTTTGATAGATGTTCCACCTTTTGCTGATCCTAGCTTGGGTGAAAAGGAGGATGTGCTATTGACCTGTTGCTCTATAGTCGAGCCCAGCTGATTACGCGTTTTGAATTTATACTCCGTTTCACTAAAATCTACGCCATTTGCGGAAAAGTATACTCGCACACTTTCCGAAGCGTCCCGCGAGCATTTATCCGGAGGAATCTCACATCGAACATGAGATTCTGAGTCCCAAAGTGCTTGTGATCTTATCTTCAAATTACCAAATAGACACGACGATGTCGGTAGTCTCGGGAAGGAAATTCCCGTCAAATGTAGTTGATTTGTCAATTGTGATCTGTAGCCTCCAGTAAGGACTGACCGATCCGTGGTGACAATACTCGAAAGGATTACAAACTCTTCAAAATACCAAAAGAGCGGCCCATTATGGAAATGCTGTCCATTAAATGTAATCAGAGCCTGAACGTGCATTGCCATTCGTACTTTGGGACTGACACATCGAATTTTTAAGTCCGCATTTCCCCGTGGCGTGGAAATCAATTCACCTTTGACCAGCTTACTACCAATGCGACACAAAATCAAATCCAAATCAAGATTGAGCTGTAGACCATGCATTGTAAAAGTCAAGGTAGTACCACCGTTGATACTTCCGCTTTTTGGATAAAGCTCCATATACCTGGGTCTTGGATACAGCTGCAGCTTATGCAAACCCTCACTAATGTCGATTCCATTTCCTGAATACTGCACGGAAAGAATAAGAATCGATCCATTGATCATCGAAGAAAAGTGCTGAAGCTGTAAACTTGTGATGATGCACTCCACACGATCGCTCTGAATATAAGAAGCGGCTACCACCAACATTCCACCCAGCAAACACACGCTGTAATTGGAATCTGCAAATTGCTGACCCCAGAGTTTTATGATGATTGTTTCACCATAAGGAGCAAGTGTTGGGCTAATCCGAAGAAGTTTTGGTGTCTCTTTGTGAATAAAATGCCAAGGATAAAATTGAAATGTGTCGGCAAGTCTGAATCGTAAACGCTCGTCCCTTCTCCTTGACTTTAAATATTCCCACGGTATCGTACATTGAGCAATACTGTTACTGTGCACTAAGGCAGGGATCGCAAAATGTCCGGAGTCATATATACATCTCAGATGTGGTGCTGCCATAAAGTTATCACCGGAGATTGCGACGATAAGAGAGCTTTGTCGGTACACACACTGTGGATGGAGTAGTTGCTCAACAATAGAAGACTTAGTGTGTGTGCCAAGTACTCTACTATGCGAAACATAGTCCGAGTTGATTGCCTTCTTCATCATTGAAGCATACTGCACACTGATCAACGAATCCAGACTCACTATAAATATATGGTAAACAAGACCATGAATTTGTGCTGCGCTTTTGTAGTACGCAATTCGGGACGGCTGATTTGTAATGAACGCGGTGCCATAAGAGCATCTGGAAATACCACGTTGTACAGTCACTGAATCTTTGCTACCATGCACAACAATCGAGATACACTCGAGTATTTTCTCTCTTGTTCTCCTGCATCCACGAGATGTACTACTGCTATTCAAAGCGGTCTTCACAGGCTGAAGTAAACAGTCTGATGTCTGAAAACAATGATAGTACCCAAGAATATGCTTCTTTGTGGCTGAACCAAGCTGAAGAGGCTTGACATCGGAAGAAGCGTGGCCAAATATGCCGGAAGATATATTCTCGTCATCATGTGCCATTGGCATAGAGTTCTCTGAGCGATCTGTAGAACAGCAATCGAATTGACGCTCTCGATAATAACGATATGGAAGAATTCCTCTATCTGAACCCCTGTTCGATGAATTTGACTGCATTGGGTACTGTATCGTCATTGTTTGACTACTGAATTGAACGAGTCCATCACTCGGCAGTGGAACCATTGCCGTAGAAAAACAGTACACCTCTTTTTCCATCGTTCGCGTATCAGCGAAGACAAAGCCGCTATCTGAAGCAAACATGAAGCAAACGTTGGGCGGTGTGGTTTTACTGGAATGTTTTGTGATTCCAGAGTTTGTCTTGTTAGTTATTCGGGATCCCGGGCTATCCACTGGCGAGTGTGGAGAAACACAGAACGCTGACATGTTGGATGGAATGGCTAAAATCTGTTTGTTCACAATAATCGTGAGCAATGTACATTTTTTGATTTTTAGGATTGGGGAAGGGCACATGTAGCGATTGGGTCGAGTGATCGTTCCTTCACTGCGTATGTTATCGAAGTAACATTCGACTTTAAGTGTACCAGGTAACGGATGATCGCCCTCGATGAATTGCACCATCACATTTGTTGACATGTGAACGAATCCCTTGAGAGGACTAATAAACGATATGCGAGGTGTTGTAATATAGTGGAAAGCTAAACCACCTGTGCAATAGTCGTGACCAAAGCATAGGCGCATCATATTTGGTCCGCTAAGGTAGGGCGGGATGTATTTGCACCAAGCTGTAGTTGTATTGAGTATCACAGCCAACGAGGATATCAAGCTCATTTTCGCTATCTTTCTTGAATAACCAAATGTACAAGTGGCATTTGTGCTCGGCTGGAAGTTTATCCCAGTAATGATCAAGCGGTGTCTATCTCCAGCTGTCAGGCTAGCGTGCCTTGACAAACTGAAGATTGCTGGAGCCGGATGGTAATGTAACAGAGCTTCCAGATGAGTAAAATTTGCACGCGATCGTACCTCAATAACACGTAATGTATCAGAGCTTGCCCCATCACATGCGTTTTGATGAGCTGACTGCGGCCACGCGCATTGCATTGTTGTCTCATTCACAAAAACTGGAACCAGATCAAGATTTCTTGAGATCAAGCGACATTTGATCGGCAGATGCGACCGTAAAAACGCTCCGTACAAGACAAAATCAGACTTGGAATCACAATAAATTTGTGTTGGTACCACGAAAAAAATTCTGGGGGCAGGATAGATACGCATATCTACATTGCTATCCATTCCAACATAATCTTGGCCATTGTTTGATACCTCTATCGTTTGAATCTCGTGCAAGTTTCGCTGTACTGCTGGATGTATAATGCAACGAGCAGTGGTTGTGCTGATAACCTCAGTGACCGCGATTATATGCAGCCTATTGAAACGGCAGCGGAAATCCTTAGAGGAGTAGAAGCCGGTTCCTCTTATAATGAGCGATGCAACCCCTTGCTCTTGATACTCAATCGATGAGGCTTCTCGTGCGATGGTTTCTTGCACTAACACGCATAAATAAGAACCATGAGTTAATCTCGGCAAGATCAATGCCAGTTTGATTAGCCTACCTAGGAAAGTGTATGTGATGGGAATCTGATCGAATTTCACAAGTTTTGTCGAGTCGTGATTTGTTACCGCTCCGAGGTAGAGTGTAACAAGACCAGGATGATGAGATGGTGACGTGCAAGATATATGTTGCCTGCTGATCCAAATTGCGGGCGAAGACATCTGCCTCGTTGGTGATTGAAAGATGCATTTGAAATCGGTGTACGAATCAAATGGCCCACCCAATATCGTCAATTTGGTGTTTCCAGTGTCAGGACCGATACGCGGGTGTATGTCGAACACAATCGGAGAGGCTAGAAAGAAATACTAAGCACTCGAAATATGATAGCTAGAAAAGATTCATTTACCGCAGTACTCGTATACCAGAGATACGAATGAAGCTGCCCGCATAACTTTCATCAATCCTGTCGAAGTTTTGTAAATTAATCCGAGAGAAACATCGACGACACCAGTGGATGATGAAGCTGGAGCTTCACAACTTAATTGTTTGGACTTTAATTTGGTCACTTTGGAAGTGAAATCACCAAACAAGCAGACAAGGTCCGAGGTTCTTTGACTCAACCGAAATCCACTTCCGTGTATAGTGATAGAATTCGAAGCAATTGCATATCCACGACTTGGCTTCAGCGAAAAAAGCAGGGGCATTGGAATAAATTCAAATTGGCCACGTAGCGTGAGTGTCAGGTTTCCAGAGAGCACGCATGAAACGCTGACATTACCTGCTTTCAATGAGCTGTATGGGGCCAAGCGGACTGAGAGCAGAGTATCCTTCAAAATCGAAGCCTTTGAGTACGCGTTGCCAATTATGCAATGTGATTCCTGGTCCACAAGTGAGCGAAAGCCACTTCCACTTACATATACAACATTCTCGACTTCCATAAAACCAAAAGTAGGATGCATCCCTATCATCAAAGGTGTCGGAGCATACTCGAAAAAAAGAAAAGGCTGCTGGGGTATTAAATCATCCAAAGAAAGTAAAAATCTCGAAGTGCCTGGATAGGCTGGTGGTGAGGTGCATTTAAGAATCCCCCTATTCTGAATTGTCGCTAATGTAGATCGGTTACCAAAGATGCACGAAACATTTGTGTATAGCTCCAATTGCAAGTTTGATTCGACCCCTACAGTTACCTCTGTACCTCCGCTGCTGAAGCCTTTTCTCGGATAAAAGTGAGAAATTGATACAGGTGGAACCAATAGAACTGAAATCGCATTTGCTGAGACGCGGTGATCGTCTTGGTATAGCTCAACATTCAAGGAACGTGTTGAATGATTGTTTTCCCAATGCAAATTTGGACACGTTATGATGTAGGGAGTGACCATCTTTGCAGGAACATGATGAAATGTTGACGCAGTTTTGGTATGACAAAAATACTGAAGTTCACGCTTCGGACACTTCGGGTTGTCTGAATCTGAGACAGCTAGACGGATGGTAAGAGAGACGGAGGACCCCTGCAAAATTGTTTTAGGGTCCATTGACGTAATGACAGGTAGAGGAAGTATGCACAGCCAGATCATTTCTTGTGACATGACGAATCCATCATTACTGACTGAGATTTTGTAGTTTGCTACCTGCAGAACGCTCGGAATAGTACAGGCCACAGATGTATCATTGATCACCAGGCAAGACTTTGACCCATGCATATGGCCAAAGAAGCATCGAAACGTGCTCCCCTTGATAAAATTACGGCCAGTGATAGTGATTGTGCCCAAAGCACCAGAGTTGTTGACGACAAGATGTACTGCTACCGGAGTAATAGCCTTGATTATCGGGATGACTGCTTGAGTATTCGGCAATCTTGTCAAGCTTGTACTAATAGATTCTTGCTGACGTGCTATGGCAGTCAATGACCTCTGCGAGCCATAGCTAGCATGCTGTATGGGTAGCTTCATCGGCTGGAATTGAAGAAGAGACTGCGCAGAAGTGTTGATACCATAGCGTGGATTGTCAATTTGCACGAGATCGCTAACATTTACACTTGCAGCTGCACCCGTCGAAAATGCAGAGCTGCCTGTAGCAAGCCAGTGGCTGACAAATTTTGCATTTCTTTCTATCCATCGCACCGCATCGTTGTCATTCAAAATGTGTCCACAAGATTGCGATTCGTCACAAAAGAAACAATTTCTTCGACATTCGGGTAGCACGCAAAAAATTCGCATCTTATTTGAAATGAAAGCTTCCTTCATGCTTGTGACCTCGGTATCGGATTTCTTTTTCTCGCTTAGCCGGAATCGAGGAAATTCACAGCTCATTTCTCTGCATGGAAAATGCTCTATAGTCAGTGTAATGGATTGAGAATGCAATAAATTCGATGCAAGCTGCTCAATCGAGCCCTGGATCGATGCAACTTGCAAAGAGAGCAATGATGAAGCCTGTACTTCTAGCGCATTTATTGAAGGTAGAAGAGCCTGGTCATGTGAGAAGCCTGGATTCGTTGCGGCTACCGCCTGATTGGTATCCTTGAGTGAATATATAAAATTTACGTGATTTTCGGAGCTGTAGAAGTGTACGCCGTCTAGAGAGATTCCAACACTGTACATCAAACTTGATAGTGGAGTATTTCGTACATGGCACAAAATGATTCGAGCTGACACAAAGGTGGCGGTGGTATAAATGACATTTGAACCATTCAAGCGACAAGTTAGTGTCGAGGCATTGAAAAAGTTGCTTCCGTAGACATTCAAGTCAAATTTTGTCTGACTCTTTGCGATATATCGTGGTAGAACGTTCGCAAATCTTGGAGGGGAATAGATCACGAGCTCGTGTAGACTTATCTGAATATCTGAATTGGTGAATTTTGCTCGAATAGAGATAACGGTTGGTTGAAGGGGAGATTTGATTCCCTCACACATTATGATACTGATATGAGGTCTAGCATCGATAGTAGCATTTCGTTCAGATCCTCCCAATTGACAAACAATAGGACCAAATACATTAATCCAATACGTAATATCAAATGAAAATAGAAATTTGACCATAACGTTGGTTGCAACAGGAGCCATCTCAGGAGTACTTTTGAGTACACGAGGAAGTTTAAAATACGTAAACTTCCAGCTGCTGTCGGACAATCGCGCTCCATTGATCCAAACAGTTAGCGGAACATCCTGAATCGGCTCTGACATCTCTTCATGGTAGGCCGGAACGATACAGGAAAGTTTTGTCGATGAAATAAATTTGGCGAGGACTCTTATATTCCCAAATCTGCACACACTAAAAAACTTGGCATTGAATCCACTTGCATTGAGATATACCAAAGCATTTTGCATTTCGAAGCCAACAAGCGGGTATGCGTCATATACCCGAGGAATGTGCACGTACGAAAATATTGTCGTGTTGGTCACAACAGAAAATTCTTGTTGGTTGTATGAAAATTGAACAAAGAATGCATTTGCTTCGTAAGAAATCGGGGTTTGGCACTGTGCAACAATTTCAGATGCCCATTTTGCACTCTTTGTCATCACATGTCCATTCGTGGTCGACGTGAAACGACAAACCAATGAGCCCTTTGATAATGCCTTGCTAGCTCTGAGTTCTACTGAAATAAGCGTTTCACGTGATACAATGCTTATCTCTGGATAAATCCTCGTGATAAATGGTTCTTCGGTGAAGTAAAACGCTTGAGTTGTTACAGCGTAGTTTGGGAATCCGACCACCACAAGCGATATGCTACTGATACCTGGTGCTGGTACAATAGGAGCTTTGCACTGAAACAACATTGTTGACTTGAGATTTGCAGGTGAGGTATAGAGGCCATCAAAGAAGCTGCAGTTATACTTGTAAAATGGAGGAATATCATGCACTTCGAGAGAGATGGTAGTAGCCCCTGTAGATGCCACGGCATTTAATGGATTGATCGCAATTGATGTCGTCTGAGGGTGCAGGTGCTGAGCATCCGTTTTGAACGTATAATCATACCCATTCACCGAAACTTCCACTGAATGAGCTTCATGCATCAACATCAATTCTGATGGTGCAAACGTACATTGGATATGATTCTTTGAAACATATATTGTTGCAGTCGACACACAGCCGGTTACTCTGCAGCTCAAACTGCTTGTGTTCCGAAAATGAGATCCGAACACATCAAAAATAGTCGTGCTATTCTTTATACCGACTTTGTGATGTGAGATGAACGGTTTTGGTACCACTTCGAAGCGACCAGCAGACACAATAACGTTATCAGAAAACAAAAGCGCTAATTCAAGGTATTGCTCGACCGGATGATTGCGTAGATTACACGAAACTTGATCATACTTCACACTAGATGGTCGGTACTGGTGATTACCATTCAAGACGCAGAAGATGTTCTCACCATTACCCGTATCCGCCAGTACTCCTTTCAACATGATAGTGGAATCTGAGTGTGCCAGTCGGGTACTTGGATTGATCACAGAAAGGTCTATGGCCGCAACCACATTAACCAAAACGAATTGAGGTGATAGAAAGCTCTGGAACGATGAAACCACTGAAAGATTGAGATGAGTGATCTCATCGATGTATACCCAGCATATGAGCTTTGATCCACTAACAAAGACCCTCGGAACATCAGTGTACTTGCGTCCCTTGAAATTGATAACGCAGACTGAGTCGTGCTGGAAATTATACCCCAGTATTTCGAAGGTGACATTTTTCGGTCCGGAAAAATAAACTACTCTCGGTATCACATGCGTAATGAATGAAGTGGACATTGGGGTATGCTGCTTGTAGGTAGTGCCGCTTGACGGTTGCATGTCATTGGCATACAATCCAAAAAAGTAATTGCTTTGCATGGCTTTTGCTTTTGGAATCTCTAGAACAACCTCGTCAATCTGTTGATTCAAATCTTGACCTGATACAGCGACTATGGCTTCTATGACTTGACCTTGCATGTCATCATTCGAAGAAAGCCCATTTGCTGAATCAGGTCCCGTGTTTTGAGGCAAAGTGACTTTGGTTCGTGTGATTAGGGATATGGATGTTGCACTACTGAATTCAGTTTGATCAACATCCATCACATTGAATACATTACTGCGCATTCCTATAGATCCCGATTCCAAGTCTAGCCCCAAAAGAGGTGGTGAAGTATCTTCGGTACAAATAATGACGATGGTGTGGCCAAAACCAAACGAACGCTTTGAAGTTTCAAAAGCTTTATCACCGAGCAGAGTACAATCAGACCATTTATACAGATCTTTTCGCCACTTCAAATAGTCTAGTAAACATGAGCTGTTACCAATTGACATTGCATTCCAAGCCGCTTGTTGTGATTTTGTGGACAATAAGGAGAACATAGAGTTTTGTTGATTGATGGCTTGCGACTCATATGGATCTAAACAAGCAGTGAAAATGAGAGTATCATTCATCGACTCGCACGCATATTGACGACTTGAGATGCTCTGATCAAGTACCGGATTGGAGCTGATTTGCTTTGCATGACCTATCCAGCACCTGTTCAGTATTCTAAGAACACCGTCTGCTCTTGATCGGCTGCTATAATCATTTCCGGAAATGCATTTCGGTTGCAGGAGCATGCAAAAATTAGATTGGATACAGGTGCAGTGATTTTCCCCCCTGTTTTGATCATCTAGTACTTCTATCCCAGTCTGTACAGGAATCAACCCACTCGAATACAAACCATCAACGTCGCTCCAAGAAAACCAAATCGAGCTCCCCCCGTCAAGACTGCGACACAATTCCACATTAGTAAACGCGATGTGATTTTGATTGGTGCTTTTAGAAGGCGACGTCGGATGGATTGAGAGTACGATTGGAGTAGATTCTGAAAGCTGTTTGCTATGCTTGCGAATGGTGCAGATGTCTGTGGTATGCCTGAGCCGGACACTATCATCAGATAGATTTGAGTACGCAGAATTGTTGAGAAGCACAAATACACATTCGGATGACGCAAATCCATAATTAGCGAACAAAAGTGCTTCAACCAAAAAAACTAGCGTTCTTAGATACCATATGCACAACAGACGGATCATTTAGTTGGTGTCTTGTCGTGGCAAAAGCGACGAAAAGTCGCAAAGTGTCTGACTGTATTTCCTTCCATATCGTGGAATTTATTTGCGCTCAATTTCTTTTTGACACGATTCGTATTTCGATTAGGATCGGGATATGTAGTTATCACTAGTCTTCTAATTGTATGCACCAGAAAGTGCGATGCCCGGGAAATAATACGAGTGCTCTGAGGTCTAATGCACAGGATTGATGACATTAAGTGCTGATGGTACATATTTCCGATGCGCACCTGCTCATCGATCCATGTCATTCCTTCACGTTGTAGCAGCGTCAAAGCTATCATGGAGCGCTTCTCATCCCAATTGAGTTCCTTCCTTATGAGAGACATATTGATCATTCCTCCAGTGGTTTGTGCGATTTCTAACATCGCTAAATGATCTGAACTAAGTTCAGTTGGGACCGTCAAAATCTGTTAGTAGAGATAAGTCGAATCAATATGCTTCAATCAGAGCGAGCTCATACCATTGTATTGTCTTCCATCCCGATCAGCCGAAAACCTTCACCTAAAATTCTCACTTTGTTTATTGCACGGCGGATGTCGTCAATCGATATGCGCTGCAAATACTAAAATCACGCATGGCCAGACAAATCGAGATCAAACTCACTTGGTGTTTGTGACCTCTTTTGATGTGCAAGAAACGCAAAAGATCTGTCATGGCGATAAGTCCACCATTTTTTGGCCTACCAAGATGTACGGATACGATTATAGCTCGACCAATCTGAATGCTTTAAATTTCACCTCGTGATAATACAGACTTCAATGATTTGGACAGCAACTTCATAGTAAAATTCACCGAAAGAAAGCATCTCTGACCAGAATCCTTTATTGGATGCTAGCGGATCGACTCCGATCCTTGCACACATAATCTGGAAGTGTTTTCGAAACTCGGGGTCTCTTTTGATGTCATGTTTGTACCTTTGAGCAAACTCCTGCAGGTTGATACGAAAAAGTGATAACTGAGAATTGATGTGAGCCATTTTTGCTTCAGAAAATTGATCGGCAGCTTCCGTGTATTGCTTCACATTCTCCTGTTTTTTTCGTACAGCGGCGACACCAACACCTCTGCGCAGCATTTCTGCGAGAACGATTTTAGCCAATCGGAATAAACAACAGAACCCGTGGTAATCTCTGTACTATACATTAGAGCCACCATTCTCATTAGTAACCACCACCAAGAAACTTACCCTTCCGACAGCGATAACTTCCAGATAATCCTCGCTTCTCATTTCAGAACTGGCGCTTTTGAAGTCTTCTTTGGCGCAGGCCGCTCACCACAAGCCAACACGAGAGCAAACACGACATAACAAGACCGACACGGATACCAGCTGCCTCCGCGCGCGTACGGCTAACAGTGGACCAGAAGCTGGTGCTGTGCAAGCTCCACAGCGAGTACCACAAACTGTCGCTGCGCGCGCTAAGTAGATGGGCTGGCTCGGAGTTCAGGCTTCTGAAAAACACGTCGCACGCAACGCTACTGGTGCTGTTTAAGAAGCCTGCCACCAAGGACGCATTGTGCACCAGCCTTGCACGCAAAAGAAAGCAGTATACCGTAATCCTCATGTTAATTGTCGTAATCATGTGCACTGAAAAAGCATTTGCCCGAAC